>PVIJ01003472.1:0-58340 GCA_004024925.1 Scalopus aquaticus
CACCAGCAGTGTAGAAGAGTTCCTTTTTCTCCACATCCTTTCCAGCATTTGTTGTTGCCTGTATTTTTAATGTGTGCCATCCTCACAGGTGTGAGGTGGTATCTCATCGTGGTTTTGATTTGCATTTCCTTGATTATAAGTGATGTTGAGCATTTTTTCATGTATCTGTTGGCCATTTGCTTTTCTTCTTTGGAGAAGTACCTTTTTAACTTTTCTGCCCATTTTTTGACTGGGTTATTGGCTTTGTTTTTGTTGAGTTGTGTGAGTTCCTTGTAACTTTTTGTTATTAGTCCTTTATCAGATGTATTGTGTGCAAAGATCTTTTCCCAGTTGGTAGGGTGTCTGTTAGTTTTGGTTAATGTTTCTTTTGCTGTACAGAAGCTTTTTATTTTGATGTAATCCCATCTGTTTATCTTGTCTTTCACTTCCTTCGCTTTGAGGGATGTGTCTTTCAAGATTTTGCTGAGATGTATGTTGGGTAGAGTTTTGCCTATATTTTCTTCTATAAATTTTATGGTTTCAGGTCTTATATCCAGGTCTTTTATCTGTGTATAAAGTCTTAATTATAGAAGCCCAGGCCAAATATTCGTAAGTAATAAAAAATGGAATTATGTTTTAATTTTTCTATTTTAAAAATTTTATTAAAGTGGATTCTTTACTGCTGCCACTCCCAGCAACAACTCTTTTACCTTTATTTCTTCTTCCCCAATTATCTTAAACCCATATTACACCTGTATCTTTTATTTGTTCCAAATTTCCAAAATGTTCTTATCTGTTTATTTTAAAGATTAACTTATACTCTTTCTCCTACTATCTCTTGGGTTCTACCTTTTTTGCCACCTTTCAACATATATTCCAGAAATAGTTTCATCAGTGACTGGGCAGGTACTCCCTGGGTGGATGGGTGGAGAAAATGGGTCCAGAAGAGTCATTGTTTGCTTCTGCAGAAGAAAAAGCCCAGAATCATTTGCATGTAATTTTACATATATATGAGTGTATGAGCTCCTTCCCAGTAAGAATTGCTAGTGGCAGCATGGGAATGAGAGCATCATATCAGTTGACTTTTGATGGAAAATAAGGATGAAAGAGAAGATATATGCTGATGGGGGACTGCTCAGAGGAGCTGTGGGAGGCTCTAGGGCTGCCAGCTCCTTATTAGTTGCTGAGTTTTCAGTAGAGGGCAGAGGTTAAGGGTAAGGACATCAGAGGGGAATAGTTTGCTGTTTCATAGCACTGGATAAAGCCAATGTTATGTTTTCTGGTTACATTGTTGTCTTCAGCTTCTTCCTCCCCAGTATTGAGTCTTTTTAAACCTGCTTACATTGGGCCAAATAATTTGCTTTCCTTCAAATATCTTGAAGTGATTATACCACCTGCCAAAATCTTTTCTTTAGGAAAGTGCTATGAAACAGAAGGTATAGACATTCTTAAGCTCTGAAAGAGAAATATTAAACTATGACATCATTACTGTTATATAAGATGCCCATGGAATTAAAAGAAGATGAGAACACATCTCACATGGCGAGGCCATTGCACTTTAGAAAAAGAGGTGTATAGAACTCTTTAATTCTGTGAAGTTAGGTGGTATGCTGCATTTCCTCTGTTTAAAATGTTGCCCAAAATAACTCTCAAGATTCATATTTTCATTACCAATGAATTTTGAAAAATTCGTTTTGAAAAATTCATTTTACTTACAAAAGTCACTTCCACTTGGAGCAAAAAAATCAAAGCATATGAGTGAGAACGAAGGCCCTGATTGCCGACAAGGGCATCTATTTCTGTTTATGAGATTCTGAGTTCTGCAGATTGAAGTTATTTTTGTGCTTCAGACTCATAGTGACTCAGACCTTCCTTTTCCAGTAAATGTAATTGTTAACGAACCTTGCCCTGCCTTGCCCAGAGGCATCAGATACTTTTTATTTTATTAAATCCAAGTTAATAAGAAATTCTTTTTTAAAATTATTTTATATGTATTTATTTATTTTTACATTGTTATTTACTTCTTTTTTTTAATATATATTTTTATTGTTATTTATGTCTTTTACATTTTGTATTCCCCTTGGGTAACCCACCACCAATTCACGGGTGATCCATCTCCATGGTCCCTTGTGTTCTTTTCTACTCCATTTTGTGCCCTTATCCTCCCCCACCTCCCACCCCGAGTGTCTCTCTCCTATTTGGTTTCCCTATAGTCCTGTTATAAGTGAAACCATTCAATATTTTTCTTTTTCTTTCTGGCTTATTTCACTCAGTATGATCCCCTCTAATTCCATCCATATCGCTGCAAATTGCATGTGTTTATCTTCTTAGAATGCTGAATAGTATTCCATTGTGTATATGTACCACATCTTCTTGAATAAGTAAGTAAGAACTTCTTGTAAGGTCAAGCGATAGAAGAGGCAAGGAAGCAGAGGGGAATGTAAGATAAAGAGGCCTTTATTAGCAACTCCCGGGCTAGGTTCACAGATCCCAGGCGGGGGGTCTGTGGAGTTGCACCCTGCAAGTAGGGAGGCTGGTTTTTATGCGGGGTGAAAGCATTCCAAGGGTGGGGGCAACTCCATTTGGAGCTGGTGGCCTTGCAGGTGCATTCGGGCTGCGGCAGCCCATCTGGGTAGTGGGGGCATGAGTTTCTTTCCAAGGTCACACATCTTCACCGAGATTCTTCACAACGCCCTTATTGTTGGGGAGGGCCGGGTTGAGCCTCACACTTCTGTTTTTTGAGCTCCTAAGTGGGTTGACTATGTTTGGGAGTGTTTCATCTCAATGTTTATTATAGATTATTACATTATCTCCATAGCCGTAACTTGATTTAAAATGTTCTGGAGCTATATTATCCCGTTGCGGATAATAAATTATCACAAACATTGTGGCTAAAAAAGCACACATATTTATTCTCTTCCCACTCTGGAGGGCAGAACTCTGAACTGAATCTCACTGAAAAGTGTTAGTAGAGCTGCATTGCTTGTGGAAACCGTATGTGAGAATTTATTTTCTTAACTTTTCTAACTTCTAGAGGCCACATACATTACTTGGCTCCTGGTCCTTTCTTCCATCTTCAAAGTCAGCAAGCAAAGTCAAATCTTTCTCTAACTCAGACCTGCCTCCCTCTTCCACATTTAAAACGCCCATGTGGAACTGGTATCGATGATCGACAAAGAACACATACAACTCAACAAAAAGAAAACAAATAACCCAATCAAAAAATGGGGAGAACTAAATAAACACTTCTCCAAAGAAAACATAGAAATTACAAACAGACACATGAAAATATGTTCATCATCATTTATCATCAGGGAAGTGAAAATCAAAACCACAATGAGATACCATCTCACACTTGGCAGAAGGTGCATATTGAAAAGACTAGAAACAACAAGTGCTGGTGAGGATATGGAAAAGGGGGGGACTCTCCTATACTGTTGGTGGGAATTCAGACTAGGTCAGCCCTTATAGAAAGTACCATAGAAGTGTCTCAAAAGATTAAAGATGGATCTGCCATATAACCCAATAATTCCACTCCTAGGCATCTACCCCAAAAAAAAATTACAAAACACTAACTCAAAAGGAGACATGTACCACCATGTTTATTGCAGTGCTATTTGTAATAGCCACGTCATGGAAACAACTGCAATGCTCAAAAACAGATGAGTGGAGCAAGAAGATAAGGTATATAAACACCATAGAATATTACTCAGTGATCAAAAAAGATAAACTCATGCTTTTTGTGACAACATGGATGGAGCTGGAAGGGATAATGCTAAGTGAAAGAAGTCAGAAGGAAAAAGATAAATACTGGATGGTTTCACTAATATATGGAATATAGAGGGACCAAACTAAGGGGCAGATAAAGACAAGCTTAAAAACTAACCTTTGAAAGCTGACTATAGCACTGAAGAGGTTGGGGGAGGGATAAAAACAAACAGGGAAGGAAGCACAATGGACTAGGGTGGTGGATTATGGGTGATTTGGTGGTGGGTGCACTACATGAGGGATGATACCTGATGGGGGGATCCTCTTGTTACCGCAATTAAAAAATAAATTTATATTAAAAATAAATACATAAATATACTGACAAGAAATAAAAATTATGAATAAAAGACCCTTGTGATAACATTGAATCTGGATAATCTAAGTCCCCTATTTATCTTCAAGTCAGCTAATTAGCAGCTTTAATTCAATCCGCAGCCTTAGTTTTTCCCTTGTCGGGTAACAACAAATTCATAGGTTTAGGGGATTAAAAGATGGACATCTTTGGGGCCTCCCTGGTGGCGCAGCGGTTGAGCGCTGCGCTGTGGAGCTGTTGGCAGCGCCATGCGAGTTCGACGCCCAGCCAGGGAGAATCCCACATGGTGTGGCAGACCTCTCCTGCCTCGCCCGCTGCTCCCCTCAGCAGTGTATTTCTGATCTGCCTGTTCTGCTCCCCACTCTGTCTCTGGTGAACCCTCTCGCCGCCCCGTGCCTCTGGCCTGTACCCCAGCTTGTATGTATAAATAAATAAATCTTTAAAAAAAAATGGACATCTTTGCAGGACCATTATTTGCCTACCATGCATCTCAGCTATGCAGGGAATGATCCTACTAGACTCTCAAGCTTGGTGATCTCTGAGCTTTACCTCTGTCACCAGCATTGGACAGTCATGAAAACAAACTCAGAGGCACCAGGGATTGAGAGCTGCCCTTTGGACAAATGCTCAGTTTGGTTTGGTTCTCGCTTATGTCTTAGATTTCCCACTTTTACTTTGATGTTGGCTTTTGTGGCTGCCTTAACTTCCTTGTCACAACAAGGAAGCAGTAAACATATGTTATACTTTAGTTTTTGTAAAACTTAAATTATTTTTGTTGATTGGGACATTTCAGGTAGCAAGTGTCCCATTGTGCCAGAGATCCTATAGCTCCTCTTACAAAATAAAAGTTTGATCTGATCTAATATTAATATACCACCATTCCTTGAGATGTTATAGCAAAACTTCAAACTCTTAACCAAGTAGCTCCAGTTTTCCTTAGCCCAGTCTGCTTCAGACTGCTAAAGTTATAGTGGAAGAAGGGTGCATCTTTGGTTTTATTTTTCTTTTGTCCCTTTTGCTCTTGTATTTGCAACTATTGCTTTGGACTCATCATTGCTAAGAGTAGGAGAGAAAAAGAGGAAGAGGGAGGAGAGAGAGGTCACTATCATCATTTTCATTACAGTGATGAGGAAAATGAGTGGTGCTTGAAGAAATTAGCCAACTGCCATAAATCACTCTATTACTCTGCTAAAACATGTGAGAACCAGAATAAAAATCAGATCTGTATTTATCCAAAGTCTATTTCCATAAATTTATATGTGTGTATATATTTTTTTCACATCTTCATTTATTCATCTTTCTCCTGATTCAAATAAATACAGTGCTAAGTGAGACTATTAGTAATGGAGAATGGAGAAAAGGTAAAGCCAACAGTTCTTCCTTGGTTAGTCACAGAGATCAAACTGAAGCAAATTTATGAATTGACTTCTCCTTTCTGGAGTCTTATGTCAGGATGCAGCAGAGAACTGAAGAAATGAAGCCAATTCTAACAAATTGTCTTGGTCTTGCCAGACAGACTGAGGAGAACTTTCTGGTTTGCTGTCCTAGAGCAGCCCTGATAACTAGGGCGGAAGGCAAAACAGGGAGAATGGGAGGCTCTGTGAATGTTCCTTGCTCTCTAAGGGACCCTGATTGCCCAATTGTCTGACTGTCGGTATTTGTCAGTAAGAATCTGGTCTCAGAAGGAATGCTGCCAACATCATATCCTTTTTGGTTCTGCTGTGTCAAGTCCAGAGGAAACTCGTTTATGTCACCTTTCTCCTGGAACCACCCACAGCATAAGCAAAAATGGCAGGGGTGGGAGGGGAAGTAAGAGGTGAGGGCTGGATATTGAAAGGAGGTGATATTTGGAAAGCCCTTTTGAGCATGCCCTGGAAGTGGATAGGAACATAAGTTAGGCTGGGTTCAGAGTGCCAGAACCTTGACAGGGAGTTTGTAATCAAGAATCCAAGTCCCTGCACGGATATTCAAGTTGGATGTGTCCTCTGAAAAGTTGATACTATCAGTGAGAACAGTTCACTTTAGCTTATTCTCTGCTAGTCCTACTGGCTAGCTGGAAACATTTGCCATGTGCTGTTTTCTAGTCTGCTCTAGAATTTACTCTCCCGTAGAAGAACTGACAAAAATTACAGCCCTATCCACTTTTCCCTTCTCCTGTCCTATATGTACATTTCTTTCTTCCATTTTCCCCTGCTCCCCTCTTCCCTTATAGTTTTCCTTTTTTATTATCTATTCCATTTAACTGCTGACTCCTATAGATACTCTATGGAATTTAATGTCTTCAGAACACAAAGGATGTGAACCAAGTCTATTGTACAAAATACCAAATATAAACGGATGGTTCAAAGAATTTTCTATTGGCTGGTGGAACTTATTTTGCTGTGAGAGTTAAATTAGGAACTTTTTACATAGTTGATCTGTGATAAACTAAACTTAACTAACCTTACTGAGGAATGTTGAAAAACATGACTAATTGTATGTACTAGAGATACACTGTCAGGTACAGCTATGTAACTTCTGATAAAGAATTATGAAAAACAAAGATTCAAAACAAGCCTGACCAAGAATTATGAAAAGCAGGATGTCAGAGTAAACTCAATGTAAATGTCAGTACAAATTGAGTAACTGCTGATGGTGTATGAGATGATGATGAATTGTAGCTTAAATTCCATATAAACAGAGCAGAACATCTATTTTAGCATTGTAGCCACTTGCTGGTTACCTTCATGAATTCAGATTTTTGTTTTGTTTTGTTTGATTGGTTTAGCTCAATGATAAACTTAGCTACTTTATGTTTATGAATTGGCCCATTCAGTTGAGTTTTGATTCTCCACCCCCAACAATATTATATAAATAAATGTTATTATATGTGCTTGTTTTCAAATCAGATCATTCTGAGCTCATATTCCCAGTTCTGCAATTTCATCAGGAATATTGAGTAAGTTTTAATCTCTCAAATGAGTTCCCTCATTTGTTAAATTGAAATGGTAATAGCTGCCCTGCAGGATTGTTCTGAGGATTAGAGGTGTTTGCATAAAGCCTCTGGCGTATACTGCGCAATACTCAGTAGGGAGTCTGTAAATTAAGGAATGCTGCTTATTACATTAGGTAAATTATGATGTGGGTCTTTTTTGCATGAGATGCTACATAAATAAAATCTCCAAAGACTGTTACTATGGAATACATGCTTATGGCAAAAATGAAGTATAACCAGGTTTCAAAACCTGATATACAGTATGATTTAAATAATATAGATAAAATCTACATGAGGATGTGATCCTATACCTCTAAATTATATGTCATGTTGTAAACCAATGTTACCTATATAAATAAATAAGTAAAACATCTGGGAGGACAGATGCCAGCATGCACAAGTGAGTGTTGGCTGTGCACTC
Source organism: Scalopus aquaticus (assembly GCA_004024925.1). Lineage (NCBI taxonomy): Eukaryota > Metazoa > Chordata > Mammalia > Eulipotyphla > Talpidae > Scalopus > Scalopus aquaticus. The sequence continues at coordinate 7,456 of PVIJ01003472.1, forward strand.
CCGTTTTGTTTTCCTTGTTGGCAGAGATGGCTCCTGTGGCGCAGCTGGAGCCAAAGGTGCTGCTTTGCTGACCCCCCGCAGCTGGGGCCCTGGGAGAGACATGGTGCTAGCCAGTGGAAAGTAGGATGTCTGGGAAAGGGTGTCTTCTCTAGCAAAGAGTGATGCATGGGAAGAATACCTATTTTGAGGGACTAAATACTGTCCCCTTTACATGTGGTGCCTGGACAGGAGGAGCCTTCTTGCAGAGGGAGGGCTCGGAGCCCACGTGCAAAGTAGTGGTAGAGAGTCCAGCCACTTGGACTAGCAAACCTGGAAACGTTGTACAATTTAAAAACCTCTATTTAAAAGTCACTTTTAATCATGTTACTTGAATATGAATGCACACTAGCTGATTTGGAAAACATAGGTATTTAAAATTACATTTTTTTTCCTCAAGTTTTCTACTTTTGAAGATTTCCAAATCTTTAAATTGGGTAAAAAAAATTCTTAACTAGCAACATATTGAGTCTTAGCATAACAGGTTATTGTTGTAATCTGACCTTAAAGAATGATTTCCAAGAGCTAGTGAGTAATTATTTCTTCTCTTCCCACCACACCCGTCTGACTCCAAAATTCTGTCATCACGGTAAAGGCTACCATGTAAATAAGTAAAAAGCATGAAGCTCTCTTTTAATCATTTCAGTTCTGACCACTTGTTGGCTGTGGCATATATTACACAAAAAATATTTTCAAAATGATAAAAGTGAATAGCATGAACTAACTTGGCATTTATGGATGGCTATTTTGCTCAGCATAATCACCTACTGTTACTATGTCTCCTCTCATTTATGGCACCAAATAAAAGTGAACAATTAAGTTTAACTTGTAAATTTCTCATAACAAATATTAGAAACCTTAAAATATATTTAGAGTTCCTTAAGAGCTACTCTTCTGGGACCTCCTTGGTGGCGCAGGGATTGAAGTTTCAGCACTATCAAGCTATATGGCCAGCCACAGCTCCCTGAATTTGATCCCGGCCAGAGAGATGACCCACATGGCTCAGCAGACCTCTCCTGTCTGGCCCGCTGCTCCCCTCAGCAGTGTATCTCAGTGGATCCGCCTATTCTGCTCCCCACTCTGTCTCTGGTGAATCCTCTCATGCCCTTACCCCACACTTCTGGCCTACACCCTAGTTCTTGTATGCATAAATAAATAAAATCTCTGAAAAAAAAAGATCTACTCTTGGGCTTCCCTGGTGGCGTAACGGGTTAAGTGTTACAACTATGAAGCTATCCGCAACTGCTGCAGCACGAGTTCAATCCCAGGCCAGGGAGAATCCCACATGGCGCAGCAGACCTCTCCAGCCTCGCCCGCTGCTCCCCTCAGCAGTGTGTTTTGGTTGATCTGCCTGTTCTGCTCTCTGCTCTATCTCTGGTGAATCCTCTCACGACTCCACACCTCTGACATACACCCCAGTTCTTGTGTGTATAAATAAAGAAATCTTAAAAAAAAAAGATCTAGTCTTTATAACAAGAAAACTTCCTGCCTTATTTATATACATATATATAAGATACACAGTCACAGGATCTTTGCAAACATATTTCCCAAACCCTCACTTTACAGATCAGAAAACTAAAACCCAGAGAAGTTAGGACTAATATTGCACAGCTGAGCAAGCAAGAGCAAGAACTCAGGTCCTCATCCTACCCACAGCTTTTAACCAGATATTAAGGAAAGTATAAAGCTTCACAGCACTTTCCCTAATTACCATTTTAATGTTTGTTTTTTAATGTTATGTTTTTAAAAATTAAAAAAAATTAAAATTTTTTTTTTTTGTTGTTAAAAGAAGGATGACAATATTAAAATTCTGGGGCCAACCAGATTTAAATTAATTTCATACTCTTCAAAAAAGTGCTCTGTGATTTTCTTTTAATACCTTAGTAAGATTTTCAATGTAGTAAGTTCTCAAATATGGTGTGTTTAAATTAATAATTTCATTTTTAGTGTGGAAAATTTGGACGTGGTATTAAGGTTTGACCCTGGAACTTCTTATTAAGTTATTCTGATCCTTATTAAACATGCATTATTCCCAGGATAAGAGAAGATAATGACTATACCAGACAAGGAGCAGATATTCTGTTAATTTATTTTATAATAAGGAAAGATCTGACATCACATAACTAACAAAATAAAGCACACCAAAGTGAGGCTCAAATTGAATTGGGCTTTCCTGGACAAATCCCATTAAAGAGCAGTAATACATGACCTGGGGAAAATCACTTAGCCACTGAGAACCCTCATTTTCTCATTTGTTAAATAAGGATAATGAAATAGCACATTTATTTGTTTACTTCCTTTGTTGAGGTAACATTGGTTTATAACACTGTATACAATTTAGGGGGATAGGGTCACACCTCATCAGATGTATATTACTCCCCCACCCCATCAAGCACCCATAGTCCATTACCATGACCCTTCTGCCCCCTCCCCCCATGCCCCCATTCCTTCCCTTCTTACCTCTCTAGTAGCCTCCATTTCGCAGTCATATTTCTAGGGTTTATTTTGGCTTTGTTTTGTCAGTTCCTTTGTGGTTTTTGTTGTTAAAATACCTCTTTTATAGGATTATTCTGAAAATTAAATGAAACAGTTCTTGTAACATACTTAGCAAAATGCCTGATTTATGTAAGTAGCATGAATTGGTCCTTGTTGATGTCATATTCCAATTGCCACTTTTATTCTGTTTTTTCCTTTTCGATTTCTCTTTCCTCTAATTTATCTTTATAGCCTCTCCAACTTTTTTCTTTCCTTTCAATTTCTGTCTCTTTTTTTCCCTCTTCAATTTTTCATTGCCTCATCCTTTTCCTCTCTAGATTTCTTTTTCTTTTTTTCTTCTTCTTCTTCTTCTTCTTCTTCTTTTTTGCCCAGATTATAACCTTAGTCAACTAGGGGCAGCAATGACAGCTAAAGAGTTGCCGATTGCAAATTTCTCATATTGCTCTGCAAATAGCATGGATCTTTTTTTTCTTGTTTGAATTATACTTTATTAAAAAAAAGAGGTAAGCATCCTTAGTGGATCATTTGGTATCTTTGTAGATCTGTATACTCTGAGATCCATGGCTTTAAATATAGATATTTTAAATTTGCAGGTCATGAGAAATATGGATTTAATTTCTTATGCAATAAGCATTATTATTGTTGTTGTTATTATTATCGAGGCCAGTAATAGCATGTGCTAGGTCCTGTTTCATGCATTTTGTGTTTATGAACTCATTTAAATGCCTAGAAGGGCATAGCACACGTTATGGATCTGACAAAATAGAGTTTTTAAAATTTTTTTTAAAACATTAAAGTCCATTAAATAAAATGCTGAAAATACAAATAAGGCATAGAAATTTACTTGCACCCATGATTCCATGGTCCAGATATAATTAGTTCATATTTATAGTATATACCCTGACACATTTGTGTATGTTTTATAAACATATGTACCATTTAATAGAGATTATACTGCATGTACCTTTTTGAAATTCCATACACAGTTTTGTGATATAGTATTGATATGGAGGTGGTAGTTACAGATTAAGTTCTAGCAGAGAAACACAGCCATGAATGTTCCCTGAAGAAAGATTCTCTAGTCCCTTTGGAAAGTCATCATTTCCACTGGCCACACATCTTCAAATTAGAATAGTAAGGATAACTTCGGATGGTGACAAATGACAGATTGATTTGGAGGAAGTAGTTGAAAGTTACTATCCTAAAATTTATTGTTATTTTGGAGGTAGCTCGTGAAACATCTCTGATTTCCATGAACTGTTTCATTAAACATGCAACTATAGATGTTCTCCAGAGACATCTCATGTGCTCTGAGAAGGTAAACAGTTTTATTTAGAACTCCTCACACTGATACATTATGTTTCTTATTATACTCACTATACAATGGTAAATGTATTTAAGGGGTTTCTTTAAAATTTATTTATAGTACCTTTGTCCTAACTTGGAAGAGGCTAAAAATGGCAGAGTTCATATAGGTGAATGTTTTGATACAACTGAGGAAGAAATTCTGAAATTCTTGAAGTATGTCACAAAGAGTGGAATCACAGACTGTAGGTTGGATGAAGTAGATTTACTGCTGGATAAAGGAAGAAGAGATTATAATCAGTCTGAGTTTTTACAACAATCGGAATTAAACACACATTAAACATGTAACAAACAGGTTGTGAATCCTTTGCCTTAGGGATGCAGTAATTGGTAAATTTTGTATCCTTTTTTGTATGGTCCGACCCATGTTTACTCTTTTAGCCAGGCATGGAAATTTTCAATAGGTGAGTAATATAGTCGGTGATTGATATGAGGATATCAAGGGTGATAGACATTGACAAATTTAATTGAACTTATTCGAGGAGTCAATGTATAGTGTGGGATGATTTAAATCTACAGGTGAGAACCTGACATCTGGGCATCCCACTGATTTTATCTCCCATACCTCTGGCCTACACCCCAGTTCTCATTTTATCTTACAGATGAAATTACTCAGGCCAAGAGGGTATAAGCAATTTATCTAAGATCTCATAGCTTGTTTTTCTGTTTCCAAGGCTTTTGTTTTCTGTACTATATTTAGGTTGTCTCTTGTAGTTTGCTTCAGAGTTTACAAATTTTCTTGTCAGACAACATCTCATTTAAATAATCTAGTTGGTTCAGTCACCCCATAAACTCCAAAGAAATATAATCAATCCATTTTATATAAACCTGACTTTGGTTTCCATATAATCCCTTGAGAATGCAGCTTCTGACGGTAACAAAGAAATTAATAAACTCCTCAAGAACAACCTTGGGAAGGCTTCTCAGGGACCCAAGTGTGGGTTGGATGTAGATGCAATAGCACCATAACCAACATGATTTATTCCATTCACTCAAAGTGAGAGGTATGTAACATTCTTTTATTTTTCTAAATCAAGTCAATTTTTCCTACACACATGCATTAAGGTAGAAAGAAAATCTAACTTTTGTCTGGTGCAAAATCTAATTTTCTTCATGGAGCAGGTGGGTCCCTTTCCTATCCCAGGATTCTATAAGGAATCCTGGGACTGTTGGAAATTAGAAATGGACCCTGACCATGACTATCATTATCACATACAAAATGCACATTGTCCAAACTGAACAGTGTATTTCATACCAAACTTCCTGGCAGGAACCTGATTGTGGCACAACTATACCGGCACCCTCTGTGTAAGAACTGGACAGCTCTGCAAATTGCAGCCTCTTTCCACCAGCCCCCTCCCTTAAGTCCAGGCCACTTCACTCTGTTTCAGTTCTTAGAACCCTGACCTTTTCTGACAACTCAGCTCCTAGACTCCATTGCGTAAAGGCTTGGAAGAAAGGCTTTAGCTGCTCTCCTGGCAAAAGTGAAGCTCAGACTTCCAATTTCAAAAACTTTACAACTCTCTTTAGACAGGAAAAAATGTTTCTGTGCCTACATCTGAAAATACATAGAAACATCTGCATACACATACATTCAACAAGCCACATACACACAACACACACAGAGTTAGGGAATGTTGTCAAAAGAACCTGAGGGATTTATAACCAAATTATTTTGGGCAACACTTTGGGAACATCTCAAAAATATTAGGATACAGTTTAAGCAGGTGTATATTTGGTTATGTATGGAAATTTCCAGAAAATGGGTTGGTTTTTCTATAAAGACTTTGGGAGAAAGCCTTTAATTTCTCTCCTGACAAAAGTGAAACTGGCAGGATAGTTAAGTTGAGCTTTATTCTATAGCCATAGGCTTGTGTGGCTAGATTATTCCTCCAAGGAACAAGGTCAACCTTAGGAACTTCCCAAAAGTCATGGTGAAAAGCAGAGCAATGGCTTGGGGTGGGGGGTGGAGTTGGCACTTTGGTGGAGGCTATAGGCGCTAGAGAAGATCGGTGGTAGAGGTACTACAGTTGCAGAACAGCTCCTCAGATGTTTGGGCCCGCACACATGCGCACAGGGAGGGGAGCTCAGGGTTCCCCTTTTCTGGGATGGTACATGACCGGGATAGTGGTGCAGAGAGGGTCCTTCAGAAAAGTGTGAGGGACACTGAAAACATTCCTTAGGAGTAACTCTGGCCCTTAATTGGTTTTTGCAGAGTTGGTGTAGTCTGAGAAACAAGACTTGTGTGTATTTGGGTCTGTGCTAATATAATAGAACTAGTAATTACAGTAATTAAACCAGTGAATAATCCTCACCTATAGTCCAGTCATTGCTCCAAGTACTTTATATTCATCGTGTCTGTCACCACCCAGAAAGTAAGTGCGATTAGTCCATTTTACAGGTAAGGTAACTGGGGCAAGTGAGCCTCATACTCTTTAATAAATAGCACAGTTGGGATTCAAAATTAAATCTAAATTTAAAAAACCTGTGTGTTTATGATTATTCTACATTAATTCTTAAGAATAGAGTCAATATGTATGATGTTCTTTCCTTCTTCTTACCAAACAGAAAGCCCTGGAATTGACACTAGACCTGGTGAATTTAAATTGCTAGGCACAGTAGGTAGAGAATACAAACCTCAAGTATATTGAGAAATAAAGAGAAAATTTACTGCCAGCAAGCGATTTGGATTTTGTTTTAAATTTTGTTAGATCGCCTACATATCTATTTTTTTATTAGGCAAAAATTATGTTCATTGCATGGGTACAGGAGTGCTTTCTTTATAGTCATTTAAAAAATTAAAATGACTCCTCTTTCCTTGTTCCAGACAATTAGAGGTATTGATCTCTTGCTTCATCTTTTTTTTTTTAAAGGAAAGTTTTAGTAATTATAAAAAGGCTTCTATAAATGTACTTAAGACCACTGAATTATCAATATATAATTTAAATATATGAATTTTATATAAATTGTATCTCACTAAACTGTTAAAAATTATATTTTCATATTGAAGAGTTATTTATTTCTCTGCATGGTTTCTTGAGTTATAAATATGCATGTATTGACTTTTTCTAGTCATAATTGTATTCCACAGAGCTTGTGTTCACTTTTCTCCACTTCTCAGTGTTAAGAAGTGGTTGCCAACAAATGGTTGCCCAGATTCCCCTGTATCACTTGTTGTTGTTCCATCAGGTACCATGTAGCCACTGCACAACTGGATTGCCTCCAGTGCTTGGATGTTACAGATTCCACTTTTTACAACAGTATGTGTATGGATGGCTTATCTTCCTTAAGATAAATTCCCAACAATAGAATTACTAGGTCAAAAACTATGACTCTTTAGGGTTCTCATTATGTTTCTAGAAACTGCATCAATTTAATGCCCTTCACAAATCTGAGTTCACATCCACCTTCCTGGTGTCTCCAGTCTTCTTTGATTTGATGTCACCAATAAGGGCAAAGGTCTGAATACAATTGGGGGTAGGCAGAGAGGGCAGCTAATAGCAACAAGTAAAGGAAAATACTTTCCTTTTGCTCCAGGGCTAATTTGGAAAAACTCAGCTGTAGAAGAATATCATAAAATATTGTACTTTATTTCTGCTGGGTTTTGAATTCAGCTGAGTACTACAGAGATATGCTAAGGTTTTACCTTTATTATTGAAATCATTTTGTAAATTTTAAAATAAATTAGGGAATTAGAAGTTGAAAAATTCACAAGTAAAATTTACTTGAAGATGATAAGGTTTAAATCTCCTGATAGTTTTCAAAACTAAATCATTCTATGGAGAGATAAATTATCTTCCAACCAATGATAGCCTCTTAGGACCTTGGAACACTAGTGATTTCTGGTTAGTTTCAACAAAATGTGGCTTCTAAAAACCAAGTTTGGAAATACTAAATAAATAAATGATAACAAAGCTATTTCCAAAAGATAGAATGTATTTAAAACACTGCATGGTATAGTGTCTATATCAGTGTAACTTTTCTTACTTTGGTATCATTTTTTCAAGATTGAACCATTTGATTTCCATTACTCCAATTCAACAGAATAGCAAAAATTCAGACATTGATTAATTTTATTCCAATAGGGAGATGATGAATTATGCCAATTTATGAAACATAAAGCTATTATTTGAAGTATCTATGTGGAATATTAAGGAAAAATGGGGAGGAAGACACACACACACACACACACACACACACACACACACACACACACACACGGAGGCTTATTTTGGAGAGCTTATTTATGTCCATAATCACATAAGCCAGTTGAGGAGCTGCCTCACGTGACCATGGAGGCTGATAAGTCCTTATGATCTGGTGTCTGCAAGTTGGAGACCCAAAAAAGTTGTTGGTGCAGTTCAGCCCGACTGCAAAGGTTGGAGTCCCGGGGAACTGAATTGCGTAAGTCTGTCTGAGGGCAGAAGAGACCAATGCCAAGCTCAAGCAATTAGGTAGAAGGAGTGCACTCTCTTTTCCCTGTCTTTCGTGCGAGTCAGGCTCTGAACAAATTAGATGATGCTGATCCACTTTGGGGACAGCAATTTGTTTTATAGAGTTCACCAATATAAATGCTAATCTAATCCAGAAACACCCTGACAGATACACCCAGAAAAAATATTTAGCCAAATATCTGGGAACCCCATCATCTAATCAAGTTGATATATAAAATTAACCATCACAAGTCCAATGCCTTATTAACTTGGCTCCTGTAGGGACTAAGGGCAGCCTGCTCTAGGAGGTGCCAAAATGGCATGCTGATTATATTGAAGACAAGTAAAAACCAGAAAGTCCAAGAAAGGTCTTGCCCAATTTTCTATCTTCCTATAAACAAGAAATAAATCTTCTTTGTGGTGGTTCTAGCAGTGAGAGACAGACAGCTTTATCATTCCCAGACTGGGGTTTGCAAGGTTTGTTTTTAATGCATGTGAATACAACCCTGCAAAATTCCTTCTTTTAAATTGCTTAAAGTTTTTTTGTTCTATTTCCCTCCTAAATTTATTATCCACTTTCTGAAAACATATAATCTCACTGGAATGACCAGATTGCAGATTTCAATATTCTGTGGGTCTCTGTGAACACATATTTAAATCTATCTTTTCTCTTTTTAACCTGTCTTTTATCAACGTGCTTATTTTCTAGTCACAGGGATCTAGGAAGTAAAGAAAGATTAGCTTCCTCTCTAACACACCCATACCTCTTTCCTTAAACTATATTTAATCTCAAAATAAAGACAAAACAAGGCCATAATTCTGCCTAACATGTCACAATTATCTTGCACACAAATGAAAGGTATGAACCCTTCCCCAGAGAGGAGGTAAAGCACTCGAGTGATATTTCCTGTAATTTAAATACCAAGATGTAAAATTAACATTTATACATCAATATAAATTGAGTATGATATAAAGTCAATATATACACACTAAAAAAATTAAAAATGAAAGGAAACAATTATGCATGCACACATGCATTTAAATGTTACTTGTAATAAAACAGCAAGGAGGAAATACTCATGACCACTGTTGTCTTTGTCTCTGGACCTGGTCTTGTGGTTATTATAGCTACTGTTTTTAAAAATTTTTTATAAGATTTATTTATTTATGCATACAAGCTGGGGTGTAGGCCAGAGGTGTGGGGGGGGGGGTGTGTGGGGATTCACCAGAGGCAGAGTGGGGACCAGAACTGAAATACACTGCTGAGGGGAGCAGCGGGCCATGTGCTGCAGTAGCTCTGGATAGCTTCATAGTGCTGCGACTTAATCTGTTGTGCCACCAGGGAGGCCCTATTATAGCTGGTATTTATAACTACATTCTTTTCATGCCCATTCTGTATTTTCTTGACCTTCAGCAAACATCTCAGCTGACTATGGTTCTTTACGTGGTAGGGTTATCTGAAGTTTCATTTCTGATACATGCAGGCCATTAGCATTCCTGCCTGGATTGGGCTATGCAGTTATCCATTTCTGCATTTTAGAAACTAAAGGTATCATAATTTATTCCAGCTTTCAATTCTTCCAACTGTAGCCACTATTTTTTTTTACATCTGTAAATACAATGATTCTATCAAATACATCATTTGTCTCCTTTTACTGTACTAAAACATCTACTTTGATCATCTGTTGGCTTTCAATCTTTCTGCAGACTACAAAGCACCATGATATTTTATGAAGTGTCTACAGAGTGGAGAATTCATGCATGGAGAATTCATCCATGTTTTGTGAAGATATAAATATACTGAAGGAACAATGCTGAATTCTGGAGCAGATGGCTATCAGTTCTAATTAAATTGTTAGCTCCAACACTTACATAAACTTTTACACTCATTATTGCGCTAGAAATAAAACACAATCCGTGGACCTCCCTGGTGGCCTAGGGTTTTTAAGTCTCAGTGCTATCACCAACATGGCCTGAGTTCAATCCTTGGCTAGGAAGCTGACCCACATGGTATAGCAGACCTCTCCTATCTTGCCCACTGCTCCCCTCAGCAGTGTATTTGAGTGGATCCACCTGTTCTGCTCCCCTCTCTGTCTCTGGTGAATCCTCTCACCACCCCCCTGCACCCCTCACCCCCACACCTCTGGCCTATTACCCCAGTTCTTGTACTCAAAAACAAACAAACAAAAAAATCTCTTAAAAAAAATTATCTGCATGGCTGAAACAGTTTTGCTTTCACTTTAAGTATTTCAAATTTGATGAGAGCAGGGTCTTTGGGTTACCACTGAGACTAGTTTCACCAGAGCTCCCCTTTCAGTGGCACATGGGGAGTTTCCCCATGAGGCAGAGGCATTTACTTATATAAAAAGGACAGTTTTTTTTATAAAAAAGGGGAAAGGAGTAAAGGACACTTGAACAGACACAAGCGGACAGGAAGAGCTGCCCCTGAGAGGGACAAAAGAGGTGTTAAAAGAGACACCCGAGGCCTCCCTGGTGGCGCGAGGGATTAATTCTCAGCCTATGAAGCTGTCCAGAGCCACTGCAGCATGAGTTTGATCCCTGGCCAGGGAGATTCCCACACTGTGCAGCAGCCCTCTCCTGCCTCTCCTGCCTCTCCCCGCAGCAGCGTACTTCAGTATATCTGTCTGTTCTGCTCTCCATTCTGCCTCTGGTAAATTCTCTCACCCCGCCACACCCACCTCTGACCTGCACCCCAGCTTGTATGCATAAGTAAAATAAATCTTTAAAAACAAATGACTCTTTTAAAAAAAAAAGAGCGCGACGCCTGGCCAGACACAGGCGGGCAGCCTTGGGCGGAGGGCTGCCTCTGCTGCAGACTGCTGCAGAGACATAGGCACATAGGCAGGCAGGAGGGCTGCTCTGCCAGTGCAGAAGCAGTGTTCTTTTGGGGAAGGGCTCGTTCCTTTGTGGAATTGTTAACTGTTGTTGGATAAATTACTTCTAGGGTGTGGCTAGCTAGATTTGAAAGGACTGGTGATTCTCTGCAATGGCCCTTTATCTCCGTATCCCCAACTCTGCTCTGTGCCTCCGGATCCTTTCCTGTTGCAGTCTGATACTTTCTTCCTAGTTGGCACCTAAGGATTTTTTATTTCTATAACAACTGTGTCAATCATTTCTGCCCCCACCTCTAGTTTCCAGTTTTGTGCTGCCTCCTCCTCAAATTTTCTACTCTTAGTCTCCACCACCTGCTATCTCTCCAAACACTGGTGAGGTACAGTGTTATCTGACCCCTTTCAGCCATACCATAACATTTTATGCATACAATAGGTAGCCATTCATTCTTTGGAAGCGGTTGTTGTCTTTGCTTAGGTGTAATTTGGTTATAGACTTCTTTACAAGCCTCATGTCTTCACTCTGCCCTCATCTTGCTGAACTCCAGCTGTTCTCTGCACATAATCAACAGCCTTACTTTATAACATCAGTGTGTATGGAAAATTTAATGCCTACTCTAGTTTAAGTAGAAATAATATGTGAGAAAAATGAAAACAGTGTTATTTTAAAAGCTTTTTGTCCTGGGAGGTAGACAACAGTTTGAGCTTGCTAGCTTAGCAGAAAAGCAGAATTATTAGAGAGAGTTGCAAGTCTCTTTAGGAAAAATTTGAACAGTGAACAGATTTTGGTCCCTGGGTCAAGTTTAAACAAAGACAAGTGTAATGGTTTAATATTAAAGAAATAACAAGTTTTAGTCCTCCTAAGTCATTGATGGGGATCCAAATACTGACTGGAGAAATCTTGGAACAGAGAAATCAAGACCCAGCAAATACCCTGGTCTTTCCTGAAGAGAAACTGCTAGAGATTGCAGAATGACTGAGTCTTTGTGCAGTAAGATAGCTTCTGTTCCACTAAAAATGTTTGTCTTTTTGTGCTTTGCTATAAGCCCTATTCATTGCACCCATATCTTCAGTAAAATCTCTCAGGCATCAGGATCTGGAAACAAAACGGAGCACGGGATAGCCAAGCAGTCATGGCGGCAGCACAGGGCACACCTGTCAAGGTGACATAGCTACTGTATGAAAAGCTTTCAGTTCAATGTAAAAGCTGGAGACTTTAGGACATCTGCATTTGGGCTATTTTTAGGATTTTTTGAAACATGCCCGTCCCTAATAGAACTACGAAAACAAAAAAACAAAGATTATTTAACGTTAGGCTACACGGGACCTGAATGCGGAAGCCCAGGCCCTTCTATTTGGCTGTTACATGGTGTTGTTCACAGTGAAGGTTTGCTTGGGTTAGAGGCTTCTGTGAGCTTAGCGTCTGTATGTCTGAACAAGTCTATTCTGCATTAACTGTAATTGATTTTCTCCTTATTTTGAAGGCGTTTTCCCATTTTTTCTTTGTTTCTATTATTACTGACAGAACTGTTATATCAATTTTCATTCTTTGTAAGTGGTGTCTTTATGAGTTTTTTTCATCCTTAAGGCTCTAAAAATTTTCAATGAATTTTTTTAAAATAAATTTCTTTCCTTTTAGAGCTTAAATTAGATCTTTTATTGAACCCCATATCTTAACATTTCAAATACTATTTCTTTATGCCTTTGAAAGATAATTTCTTAGCTTACTTCTAGATCACTTATTTGATGGCTGTGTTTATTTTGAAAAATTGGTCCATTTGTTATATTGAATTTTTTAATACTAAGTTATTGGTTATTTCTTATGATCACTTGTTCTTGATTCAAACAGATACTAAGATCCTATCATGTTCCTGTTATTAGCTTTCCTTAAGTTTAAGAAGTAGCACAATTTATTACACAAACTAACAGTATAATCTGGGCAGTTATTTTTCTAGATACTTCTATATATTAATTTACTTAATAGTAACTAATTTAGATTAAATTAATAGTAATGGCAACAATATTAATTCTCTTGTTAATTTTATGAACTAAGTACTAATAATTCAGATGACTAAACTGAGTCAATGAATGCAGTAATAGCTTAAGGCTATTGAAGTTGACTGAAACTAGTCAACTTTGGAGCTAGGACATAATTCCATTGTGGCCCTTTTCTTCCCAGGTGGTACTATAGGGCCCTTGGGTCTTGCATGTTTATTGTTTGCTCTTGAAAACAGTTGCTCCAGTAACTGCTAGTGGAGAGGGTAGGGGCATCCACAAATGTCTGCAGCCCCTTAATTGCCTATGCACCTTCCTGCCTGTGCCTGCAGCTATTTGTCTACCAGGTATCTTTCATATGAGAGTCACCCTTTCTAGACCAAGAGCTACTGTCAAGTTTAGGTTTACCATTAATTAGAAGAAAATCATACTGTTTTGTAAACTTTAAGTATGTATACAAGTTGCAGGGCAGGGTCCACTAGTGAGACTAAGGTTTACACTTAACTTCTATATCTACTGGAACTGGTAGGTTTTACCAAATCCTGATTCTACCCCTGGGTGTTATTTGGACCATGAGGAAAGGCTTTTTGTTGTTTAAGTCTCACTGCCCCTCAGGAAGCTTTCACCAAATCCACTTTGATGGACTAATCTTTTTTTGTGCTTTAATAGCAATCTCTTTACACAAGATAATGCAAACAGATTTATTTACAGTCATAACAGTGAGGGTTAGGCTACTACAAGGAAAGCAATCAAATAGAGAATGTCAAGATCCTTAAGTTGACTTCAGAGACCTAATACAATGGGAAAACTTGCTACCTGCCTTCAGATGTTAAATCCTTTTCATGGCTCTTTAGCAGGATTTTCAGAAGAGCCTTCCTCCTGAGCCAACATTTCTGCTTCTGGTTGGGTTGACTTTTCTGCTTCCTGCTGGGCTGACTTCTCTGTTTCCTGCTGATATTGAAGCTGATAATTCAGATAACTTATGTTCCTCTTCTGTTTATCCAGGAATTTTCTCAGGAAACGTAAGAGCTACAGTTAAAAAACAGGGAAGGACTCATTAAGGATCTTGTCTGCATGAGAGGCAATTTGTAAGATCTTGCTACCCAAATTAGAGCTTATGGACCAGCAGTCCCAGGAGCTTGTCAGAAAAGCAGAATCTCAGTTACCAGCTGAGACCTACTGAATCAATCTGCATTTTAAGAAGGGACAATATGTGATTCACATGTATATTGTAATTCAGAGCACCAATCCAGGGCATTTAAGACCTCCAGGTGAATACAAATATCACTGAAGGTGTTCAGTGATAATGAGTCTTAGGTCATCTCCTCAAAAGTACCGATTAACAAAATACTACCACAATGATTTTCCACTTTGTTTCGAGTCACATGGAGATTTGGAGTGGATGCCCAGAAACTGCTTGCAAAGATTTAAATTTAAAGTCTGCCAGAAGACTCAGACATTTGATCCTCTTCAATGTTTCTCAGTGTCCATGACTTAATACTAGGACATTTTCTTCATTTTGACTTCTGTGAAGCTAGGGTTTTGTAGAGAAAGAAGTTAGCACAGCAAGATAAGAGTGTTCACCACCTATAAGGAAGACTTTAGAGTCTATAGAAAAACACGTCACCATTAGCATTCACTTTGGCAGGACAGTCAAGGACAGTGACCTCAAAATGTATTCTGGACAGCAGCACCAATCACCTAGAAACTTATTAGAAATGTAATTTCTTGGACATAGCATAAAACCATTTGAATCAGAAACTCTGCAAGTGGGACCCCACAGTTTGTTTTATTGAGTCCTCCAGGTGATTCTGATACCATTAAAGTTTAAGCACTCTCACATAGGAGATTTATAAGCAGCAACAGAAGTTTATCTTAATTATCTAGAAGCATTATTCCTGGAAAATCATTATCCTGCGTCAAGTTGTATTCCTCCTTTCTCCTCTACCTCCCATCTACTCTGAGAAATAAGTTCATATTTTTTCCTTGGGAGTGGCGGGGGGAAACAATCATATGGTGGCTAATTCACTATCTTGGACCTATTTCCCAGAAGCAGATCATAATCAAGAAAGAAAGATGACACTGCTTTCAAAACCAGTTAACCACTTACATTAGTGTCTTTTTTCCCCGAAGCCAAGGTCTTCAGGTCTTCCAGGAGCTTTTCCAACTGGTTTTCTAACTCCAGAGCAGACTGTATAGCTTGTATGCCAGTTCCCCAGTTATCTATATCAGGCCTCTGTTGGAGAAGAATGGGTAATCACTTGACTACCTAAGGCACAACCTTGTTATATCCTACGACCTGTGTAGCATAATGACTAGGTTTGTGTAAACCAGTGACTAGGTTTGTGGCACAATGGAAATCAGACATTCAGACTTACCTGATATGGAGCACAACTTGGCATCAGGAATTTAATAAGCTCTTCAGATTTTACTGTTACAAAGACTGGGTACCATTAATGTAGGGAAATGCATTATTCCTTAATCTTTGGAATTTCAAGTTAGTGGTTCAGTTATTACTATCAGACATTTAGTTTTCTTTATAAAACTAGAGTTAAAAAGCTACCTTAGAATAGGAATGTTTCCAGGTGTAATACCTGCACCTTTAGGTAAGGTTAGAGTGTTTCTTTGGTTTGTCTATCCCAGTGAAAGAAAAAGTTTCTTTTACTGCATTGAAGAGATATTAGGTGCTCTGCAGATACCTGAAGGTCATCTGCATTAGGCTAACAATCTGATGTAAGTTAACAATCCTTAGATAGTAGCACTTAAGAGAGTAGGACTTCTCAAACTATGCAGAACATTAGGATCATCTGGAAAGCTTGTTAAGCTACAGCTTCTTTGGCCTCAACTCTAGAGAATCTGATTCATTTTGTCTGGGTGGGGGCTATGATTTTGGATTTCTAGTGACTTCCCAGGTGGTGCTGTTATTGCTGGCTCAGAGACCATACTTTGCATGGCTCATTGAGAAAAAAAAAATGATCATATAGTGGCTAAAACTTATGCAAAATAATTTGAAGAGGCAACAAAGAAGACATATGCTTGCCAATAACAGTCAGTTGCTATAACCCATGTAGGAAGATGAACAACCAAACAAGTTAGGTAGACACTAATAATTTAGTTCACTGGACCTAGGGAAGGTCCCATGAAGATCATCATAACAGCATTGCATAGTTACCTTTATCACTGGAAGGCAGATTTTAGCTTCACGTGTTCTTAGGTATCTTAGGAACTCTTTTGCATGTTCCCTCTTCACCTCAGCTTGGTCTTCAAAGAATGGAGCAAAAGGAGGTGATCCAGTCTCTTCATTGTAATAACAGGCCTGAGATAGGGGTAGGAATGGAGAGAGGGTGGAGGCAAGGGAAGATGATTTTTAGGACTGGAAATCTCACATAAACCTACTTTGTTATCTTTATGGTTGTCCAGAAAGGGGCCTCCCAAGGTCAGTCAGAAGTCCTCAGTTTGTCCTTTGACTTCTAGAAGGTTTGCCTGTCTTCCTAAACCCAGGTTATCTCAAAGAGCAGCCACCCACATTCTAAAATGCCAGTACCTAATTTTTTGACCATTACAGCCTCTTTAAGAATCAGATTTGTGAATCCCACATGCTAGCACTTACAACTGGTCATTATGAGACACTTGGCAGAAGTCCAGCTTAAGTGACTCTTTAAAGTCAATTTATTTTCTCAATCCTAACACATCTACATTAACTCTAAAATAGCATGTGGGTGTAAAATTTTCTGTCTGTGGCCAGTGTAATTTTGAGAACCCACTGGAAAAACAGCGATTCTTCCTATCATACCTGTAGTTTGCAATCACAGCTCTAAATCACTGGGCTACAGAACCCCAAGATTCTAGCCACTGAGTTACTGTTTCATTTACTAGCAAATCACAAATACAACCATAACACCATTCCTAAAGAGAGAGCAGTTATATTATTAACCAGCTTAGAGCAGAAATCTCCCTCAGTGGCTTAAGAACTCATACTAACCATAGATAAATAAGCATCACTGATATTCAGCTCAAAAGATGCTATTTCGTTAAGAGCTACCCTACAGGCTTCAGGCAGGAGGCTCAGAGATGCCATCTCACACTCAGGCAAAAGGGCACAGAAAGTGCTGCCCATTAAAGTAAGAGGCTTCTTAAATACTACCGGTTGAGGGGCCAGCCCCCTCCCATGTAGCTGGAAAAGAGATGAGATTCCATCCAGCTGAGATTAACAGCTACCAAGTTTCTAATGAAGACATTGTTTCTGCATTAAGGAACTAATCTCACCAGAAAAAGGATGAGAAAACAAAAACTGGTTCTTCTAAATATCCCAGCCAAGGTGCAGTGTATGACTTGAGAAGGCTGATACATTTCCTGAAGAGGAAAGCATTAGCAGAGTAGATGCGTTGCCTTTCATTTTTCCTTTATTCATTTTCCGCCATTCATTTATTCATAACTATTTATGGCACATCATACTAGGTCTTATGGGAAATCTAAGAAGACCGACTGAAACGTAGCTTTGCCTGTAAGGAGCACATCACCTACTCCACAAGGCCTCGGCACACATGCCCACAAGCAAGGCAGGATCTGATGGAGGCTGTGAAGTGTCAGCCTCATATTTAGCTAAGAGGATTAAGGTAGATTTCATTGATTAAACTGGCTTTGGAAGGTGTGTGAGAAGGCCGAGAAATGAAACTGGAAGAAGGGTAATATACCTGGAGAAAAGGCACGCATAGGTTGTAAGGACAAGATGTAATAGCAATTTTTCCAAACTATAGTAAGACTGTTCTGCTTGGTAACTTTTTGACTCCTTTCTCAAACTTTCTCCCAAAAGTTCTTACCTGCCCCAACATATATACCTTCTTTATTTGCCTCCTTTGAGGGCAGAAATTGCTTTCCCTTTTTAGTGTTCTGCAGCCCATAATGGAGTATTTTGTGAATAACAGGTGCTAAATCAAACTTTATTAAGCGCAGCTATATCTTACACGTGCAGCATATAAGATTACACATAAACCTGATGGTTCTTAGTTTAAACCTAAACCATGTCTTAAAATGAAGTAAAAGTGACAGGTCACCAAAAATCTGTCTCTGTGAGGCAGCAAGAAGTGAAGGAGTCTCGTGAGGGAGAACTCCTTTCAAGAAGACAAGCATCACAAGTCTAGGCCACTCACAAAAATAAAGTCATCAAAGGGAAGGAATGACTGTTCACAAAAACAAAAGTACTTTTGTCACTTGTGTTTTCTGACACTGCCCTTGCTCCCAGTTGAAATCCTGTCTTAGTTCCATGGAAGTGTTTCAAGTTAGTGCTTCTCGAACTGTAATTCACATAGAATCACCTGGGACTCTTGCTAAGATGCAGAGGCTCATTCACAGGCTCTGAGATTTGTAGGGCATTCGTTCTCGATGGCAGCAGGTGAGAAAGCAGGTCACGAAGCCCATACATGGGGAGCAAGAACAAGTCTTGATGATGAGGCAGCAGGGGACACACAGGTGGTAACAGTAGCAGCGTCCAGCAGTGGCAGCACCCCCTGGGCTCTGGCCGCAGCTGTGGCCTTGTTCTCCGTGAGTGGCCAGTGTCAGGTGGGAGAAGCCATGACAGGCCCCCCTGGAGGAGCCCCACTAACTTTTATATGATTTATAGACAAAGGCAGCACAGGGCCAAGTCTAGGCATAGTTTACACAAGTATGTTTTACGAATGTGAACTATACATCAAAGTTCCATATTTACTGCTCTGCACACATGCATGCTACATCTCAACACTACATGTTATCTACTAGGCTGCCTGTGCTGAAAGGTCATAATGAAAAACAGTCTGAGAAACTCTGAGAAAACTCTGTTTTCCCATGGGCCCTACAAGATTCTACATTTTTAGCAATTCTGCCAAATACTGCTCACATTTTGAGCAGCAAGGTTTTATATATAGTGCTAAAAGCTTTTTCAGTAAAAAATTCTGTAAGACATGGGTCACATATGGCACTGCTGGGGAATCTTCTCAAAGATAAGGGGAAAAGGACATTCTGTGCTGCTTCTCACACCACTGCACTGCTTGGCATATCAGAGCCTCTGGGACTTCTGGGGCAGCATCCTGGGGAGGCAATGCCAGGCCTAGCCCATGAAGGTCAGAGCAGGGGAAGAAGAAAGAAAATGGCTGCAGACTAGTTATTAAGTGTTCATAGTTACATTTAGAACATTACCTGAGCTCCCTGAAAGGATTTGGGGGAACTCCTTAGGATTAGGGTCCTATGTGAGCAGGTGGGGACAATTGCCAATCAAACCTGCATTATTACTATTAATATGAACATCTACTGGCTAGCAATTCTGGAAGACAAAGATTTTACCTCCTGGAAAGCTTATGAGAGCATGGCTATTTCTGGGTGATAGATGGATCTGTGAAACATCTGGGTCAAAACACAAAGCTGGATACATAGGAAGAAAATGTTCCTGTTCTTGGGGCTGCATTTTATTAAGAAATATTGCTACCTAATCACTTAAAAGCAACCTTATCGCTACATAGGGGAAAAGGAAGGAAGAAACAAATCATCAACATCAGTAACAATTGGGTTAAGTATGGTAGCTTTACAGGTAATTTATTTTCTATTTTCCATATTTTTCAGACTTGGATTAGAAACAATTTAGCACATGTCCCTGGTGGTTTATTGCAAAGCATTATACTGAATCATATCTTGTTTTCTTTTATCTTTAGTCAACAATTTGGATGAAGAATTTTATACTTTAATCAAATTTACAAATATCACAAATCTGGAAGGAATAATTTGCACACGTAGTGACAGACCAAAGCCCAATACAACTCAACCAGCTAATCAAATTTGCTCTAGTTAATATGATGAAATGTAACAATGAATATAAGCCCCAATATTTTAGTTCAGTAAATCAATAACCCTTAAACATAGAGAGGCAGGTATTATCATTAAGCAGTAATTCATGTCAAAAAGGCAATTCTCTTCACATGAACAATTTTTAATTGGTTGAACATTCAATAAGACCAAAAAAAAAAAAAGAAAAACAAATGCAATTCTCCTTTGTCTTCTCCTTTCCAATCAGATAAAGACTTTGTTGAATGATTAATTGTAAATTTCCAAGGCCACTATGTACACATGAGAACAGGTGAAGTTCTTGTTCTAAGACATAATTACCTCCTCCTTGGCGTAGAGGCATTCCTAATGGTCCTTCTGTACTTCCTTGATCTTAAACCTGTTGACCTCAGCCTGGTTAACCAGAAGCTTCCTACTGCCCGTATTGACCTTCAACTTGTGGATGTGTTCCATGAGAATACATTTGTTATTAAACATATTTCCCTTACCTTTGGGTGCAGGCTTTGATACATGTGGTAGTTAAGTCTTCTGAGATCCACGTTGTCTTCTGAACACTGAGCACTTTACAGCAGGCTGCGGTGTTTTTCCAGCATTGAGCCCAGGAATGGACAGTCACAGGCTAGCAGATGATCAGACCATCTTTGATTAACTTCCAGATCCACTGATGACAGTTTTCATTCACTATTTAATTGGTCTCATTGGTATCCAACTGGACCTTCTTTTTTTCCCACAGGTGAGGATGCCGGTGGCGAGTCTCTGAAACCTCATGGCTATAATTCAGTTTTCAATAAAATTTTTAGTGACTAGTTCACAGGAGATAACTAGTCCTTTTGTAAAAACATAGTAACTCATGTTTGCAGAGCCCATTGTTCAATACAACTTACCTAGCATTTCCCAGAAGTAGCTGGTCAGTGTTACGTGGTAATAAAAGTAAGCAATGAATTGAGGAGCTTTTTGTCTAATATTTTTTATATTTGAACTTAATTGTAGTGCCATATTGTTGAAATTAATGATGTGTAGGAAAACTGGATGAAGAGAAGCTTATTTATTTCAACATTTGTGTTATAAAGTAGTAAGATTTTGAAAACCTAAGTATTGAAGGAAATTAATGAATAAAAATTATTCAGCGCGCCCCTGCAAGGCAGGTGTTAGGGTGTTAGTATTGCTTTATATAAAGGTGAAAAAAAACCCAAAAAACAAATAGTGGTCAAGTCATCTGCTTAGGTCACACACTTGTTAGTGGCAGAGTGTGGATTTGTACTCATTTCTGTTTGACTGCAAAAATCTGGGCTTTTTCTAACATGCTGTTCATCCCATTGTATTCAAGTAAATGCTTTCTCTTTCTGATTTATTCATGTAAGGACATAAAAAGACATATAAGTATATTATCATTTAAAACACATTTAGGCACACTATGAATTATTTTATATTAAAAAATAAAGATGTAGTAAACAAAATATAAAATTTGATAAATAGCAAATAAATAGTACTGTGTACCATAATAGATATTTGAAATTTGTTGTTAATTGTCCAGATATGCCTATTTTTACTAAATATTTCTGTAGGCTGTAACTTTATTACATGTAATTCTAGTAAGAGTATGTGAATGATAGCTTTCAAGATGAATATAGTTTTGTGACTGCTTAAAAGATCACTGTATATAAACTTAATTTATTCTAAGGAAAATATAAATCATCCACTTTTAGTAAATTCAAAGAAATAGCAATAGGCAGGCATTGTGATTTGATTTTTATAATGGATGTGTACATAGGTGTAGTTCTTAGAATTAAAATGCACAAAGAATAGGTATACATGAGTATTTTAGATTGTGTTGTTTCTATGGAGACATAACCATAAATGCCAAAATGTGTATCTAAAGTTATCATAATAATCACTTTTGTATCTTCAATTGACAATTGTTGGTTTGTGGTCCATTTAAATGAATGCTTCAGTGAAAAATTTTGAATAACATTTTTGAATATTCATTTTGTCTGCCAAGAAACAACTTGGTCATTTTCCAACAGAAGAAAAATTATGATCTCTCAGAGGAGACTTAAATGTTTCTATTGTATGAAATTTTACTGGCAATCATTCTTTTCAAATGAGAACATATCATTGCATGAATTTTTCTACATTTGTTTCATACACAAACAGCACCACCACCATCAACAAAAACTACAAAAAAAAAAGTTCTAAATAATGATCTGTAGTCTGGACAACATATTTCTTGGGTGGCAACTCTAAACTGCCAGAGGTCCTTGCCTACTGGGGAAACCTTCTTGATATTTATGATGAAAGACACAGCTACTTCCTGGAGGAATATGTGCTTGGTTTTGATTTTGGTTTACTGTGACTCTGGGACTAGAAACAACTGCTGACCTAACATCCAACACCAGCATGCCTCTCGTCTGGGAGAGGGTCAAGGAGAGTTTAGGCTCAGGTGTCAGGAGAAGGGTAATGAAAGTATGTTTCTACAATATGTGATGTCATTCCCAAGGAATATGATCTTAAACAAATCTAGTGGAGAAGTATTCTAAAACATTCTTCAGGCTTTCACTTCTCCTAGCTTTCTTTTTTATAAGAAATCTATATTACTAGGTGAAATTTTATAATTACGTTTCTTAAGTCCTCATTTAACAATGTGAACAGGTGCTAGAAACTGCAACTTCAAGCAAAACAAGATGAAACCAATTTTACTACAGATTGATTGGTGAAAACAAGAGTTAAGTTCCTACAGTATATTTCTGGTACAAACAAAAAACCCTAAGCTTCTAAATAAAGACCCCAAACACTTCTAGTATTAAATAATAATCTGTGAGGGCCTCCCTGGTGGCTCAGCGACTCGGGTTCGATGCCCGGCTGGGGAGATTCCCACATGGCACAGAAGACCTCTCCTGCCTCGCCCGCTGCTCCCCTCTGCCATGTATTTCCCACGATGTGCCTGTGCTGCTCCCCACTCTGTCTCTGGTGAACCCTCTCACCGCCCCATGCCTCTGACCTGTACCCCACCTTGTATCCATAAATAAATAATCTTTAAAAAAATAATAATCTGTGTTCATTCTTTTCCAACTTGCTTATTCCATTCAGAGTCACCGTGGCCAGAGCCTATCCCAGCCTCTCAGGGTGCAGATTGCACCCAGCATGGCAGGACAGCCTTACGTCTCAGGGTGCACACACACACCCACACTCACTCAGACTGGGACAGCTTAGACACATCATGACTCTTAACACACACATCTTTGGGGTGTGGCAGGAAAACAGAGTGCCTGGAGAAAACTCATGCAGGCATGGGAAGATGTGCCAACGCCACACAGGCAGTGGCCCTTGCTGGGAATCAATTGTTCTTTTCTCATCAACCTTATTATGAAATGACATGTAACAAAGACACCATTCGAGGACCTGCTGTACTTTTATTACCTTCATTCATAGAGCCTGGGCTGAATAAGAGATTTTAAATGAATTTGTGACATTATGAGCTGGATCATGCCCTGGTTAAGACAGTGTGGGTTTGAATCCTACCTCTGCCACTTTATTCAATTATAGGAGGCCCTTTTCTAGGCACTGGGGATGTATCAATAAACAACTTGACAAAAAGTGCTACCTTCACAAACCATACTTAGAAGCTATAGAACATTAACTACTCTCTTTACTCAGCTTCCTCCTCACTGGGGATTATAAAGTTCCCATATCTTGGCCATGTTTTAAGTGTTAACTGAGCTGGATTACAAAAATTGGAACACAGAGTCTAATTCATGGAAAGTATTTAAGAAATGTTAGCTATTATATTTAAGGGTTTTTTTTTCTTTTATATTTAAGGGGGTTGTTGTCTTATTGGAAAGTATAACACACATGACTGGAGATGGGGAGATTATTCTGAAATATCTGAGTGCATCCAATCTAATTAAATGCATCTCTAAATAGAACCTTTCCAGACACTGGCTAGCTATAGAAGAATATAAATGAGTACATTTTTTTCAGGACTCAAAATATGTAATTCCACTGTCTTCTGGCTTCCACTAGAAGTCAGTTATTATTCCTGTCATTTTTCTGCCTATACGAAATGTGTCCTTTGTCCCTTGTTTCCTTGGAGATTTTTTTCTTTATATTTTATTTCTTATTGGCATTCATCAGTTTGACTACAATGTTTCAAGATGTGGAATATCTTTGTATTTATCATTTTTGGTATTGCCGAGACTCTTACATTTGTGAACTGTGTATTTCTCAAATGGGAATTTTAGGCCATTATTTTCTTAAATATGTTTTTGTTCCATTTCCTCTCTCCTATCTCTTTCTCCTAATCCTTCTCTTTGACTACAAAACTTTCAGACCTCTTTATATTGTCCTACAGGTCACAGAGGTTTTATTTACTCTTATTATAATCATTTTTTCTTTGTAATTCAAGTTAGATTATTTCCATTGACTTGTCTTTAAGTTCAACAGACCTTACTTCTTAAATCTTCAATCTGTTGTTAAACCTATCCACTAAATTTTTTATTTTAGATATTGAAGGCTCAATTCTAGAATTTTCACTTGAATAGCGTTGGTGCACTCCAACATTGTGGCTGCTGAGACCCTGCAATGCCAGATAAGGAGATGCATGAACAAGCACCTAGAACAAAGGGTGCATTATAGGAGAGCTAGAGACGACAGAGCTAGTACTACTGGCTTGAATCTGAGGCGCATAACAGAAGAGCAGTAGCCAGAATCTGGTCAGTGCACCTGAACTTCCTTAGAGAAGAGACTACTACTGAAGTCCAGGTTGAGATATTTGAAAAACCTGCCACCCCCACCCCAGGCTGAGATATCTAAAATACTTGTTACCCTCCACAAAGAAACACTACAAAGAGGAATTTCAAATTCTTGAGTCTATTTGAGGTGATCCTTTTGCTTTGTTCTTCTTTTAAACCTACTATCCCCCAAACACTCCAAGAACTAAATTTTTATGGAAAAATTTTTCCTTACTAAAACACATGCAAAATCAAAAATGAAGAGACAGAAGAACACAGTACAAATGCCAGAACAAAGAAACGTTGAAAGGATTCCTAACTCAGTGGGTTTATGGAGCATGACAGATGGGAATTCACAGCAACAGTACTGGCCATGCTGATGGAACTTAAAAAAAAAAGAAGCAGGATATAAAACAACAACAGAATAAAGTAATGAAAATCTGAGGCAGCTACATTGAGAAATAATGGCGTTAGGAAGCACTATAGTGGATTTTAATAACACAGTTGAGGACCTTACTAGCAGACAAACAGAAGCAATGGAGAAAATTAACGAACTTGAAAACACAGTACTGGAGAAAACAGGAATTGAAAAAATATAATGAATAAAAAATGTTGCCTTTCAATAAAAATACAGAATAAGCTAATCAACTATAGAAAAAGATTAAATTCTGCCACTTGCAACAACACAGATATACCTAGAGAGTATTATGGCTACTGAAATAAGTCAGAGCAAGAAGGACAAACACTGATTTCATTCATGTGGAAGGTAAAGAAACAAAACCTTTGAACAAAGAAAACAAATTATCAGACTTTAAGAACAAAATGGTGGCTACCAGAATGGAAGGGGAGAAAAAGGTAGGTAAATTGGGGAGATGGGGAGAAGGGGTCAATTGCATGGTGGAGGATGGAAACTAGACTTTTGGAGGTGAAAATGTTATGCTGTGAACAGATACTGGTTTATAATGCTGTGTGCCCGAAACTGAAGTTACTCAATAAAAAAAATTTTAGTTGAAGATTCACAGGTTCCTCCATAGCCTCAAAGCATACATCTGAAACAAAATTCCTAGGTGATTCTTCTATATACTGATTTAAAAATCATTGCATATGCTGTTCAAATAGAAAACTTAGAAGGTGAGTGCCCTCTAGTGCACATACTCACACATGTCACATATTTGTTGGTGTATCAGAACTTTTTTCAGCTCCTTTCTAAGAGCCAGATTTCATGATGTAAAATTTAAATGCTGTATTTGAATAATATTTCCATGTCAATGACTAAACTGATAATACCTCAAATTTATCACTAAAAACAACATATTTGTTATACAAAAAAACCATAAATAGGCTTTAGAACTCTCTTATCAGACCTCAGCAGCTCCTGGACATTCATTTTAGATAATGGAAGCCTGTATCCCAACACATCTGGTTCTTAGAAATGAGGCTCACTTCCTCAGAGCGCAGTAAGTGCTTAATGGGAAACACCAAACCCATTCTGGGCAAAAGGCATATTTTACTCATCCTATTTGTTAGGATAGGATCCTAACATTATCTCATTACCTCATGACAGTTTTCTTCAGTGAACCTGTTCAGTTTATTCCCTCAGAAGGGGTTAAGACTTAGGGCCTTCTCTTCTGTTTGTTTGTTTTTTCTTGTCCTCTTGAAAGTTGATGAATGGATGAATCCATTATGGATTTAATGTGATATCTATAAACACTCCGTCTAAAACCCCGTTAATGCTAACCCATATGGGTTAAATATAACCTATGTTAGGCTATTGTTTTGTTTCCAAACAGGAAAGCATACATGTATTTATTAAGTGACAGTTAAATTTCTGTAATAAGAATACCCCAAAATATAGTAGCTGAATCAAGACTGAGGTTTATTCTCTCTGATACAATTGGCCAGTGTATTTTAGTACAGGGCATATAAGGTAGCTCTGATAGCCACACGCAACACATAGATTCCTTTTCTGGGCTCAAAGTAGCTGCTCCACCTCCTACTCTCACATGTGTATCCCAGTTGCTATAGAAAAGGTTAGTAAAGAACCCATTTATTCTTTTAATCGACAAATGAGGAAGTGGCATACAACAGTCTTGCTCATGTTCTACTGGCCAGAATTTGATCAAAATTTTCAAGAAGGGATGGGAATGTGGTCTTTAGTGAAAGAATTAAAGGTCCCACTAACACCTTGAATGCACTATTAAAAGAAGATGGGGAAAGTTGATTTTTGGTGGACAGTTAACTGTCTTTGCCACAGGCCATTTCTGGTATTTGCGTAGTGTTATAGGCAATTATTCACAGAAAATAGACCCAAAAAGTTAACAGATATTTCAATAATTCCGGTTAATAAAATAATAGTATTTTTACAAATTCATTGCTGATTCAGTTGAAAACCTTTTTTCTTCACTTCATGGTCTTCCCTTAGTAGGAACTTCTTAATTATAAACCTAAACAATCAGATTACAAGTAAGTTCAGGCATCGTTGCAATACATGTTTTCAATACGCACAAGTTTCAGCTAGCAGCCATGGTTTCGTTATCACCAGTTCCCGATAATATAGTTCAAATTTCAGTTACAATACTATATAACTGTGGATTGCTGCATAAAGTACAGTTTTGTATTAGCTCTTTATTTCCACAAGTCATCACATAAATAACAGTTGCAGGGCCTCCCTTGTGGCACAAGGGGTTAAGTCTCAGCACTATGAAGCTGTTGGCAGCCACTGCAGCATGAGTTCAATCCCTGGCCAGGGGGTTTCCCACGTGGCGCAGCAGACCTCTCCTGTTTCGCCCACTGCTCCCCTCAGCAGTGAACTTCAGTAGGTCCACCTGTTCTGCTCCCCACTCTGTCTCTGGTGAATCCTCTCACCCCCTACACACCTCTGGCCTATATCCCAGCTTTATGCATAAATAACTATTTATTTTCACACAACTCTGGCCTACACCCTAGCTTGTATGCATAAATACATATGTATGCATAAATGTTTATTTATGCATATTTATGCACATTTATTTACATACAAGCTGGAGTGTAGGCCAGAGGTGTGGGGTGGTGAGGGGATTCACCAGAGACAGAGTGGGGAGCAGAACAGGTGGATCAACTGAAGTACACTGCTGAGGGGAGCAGCAGGCCAGGCAGGAGAGGTCTGCTGAACCATGTGGGAATCTCCCCGGCCAGGTATCAAACTCGTGCTGCAGTGCCTCTGGATAGCTTCATAGTGCTGCACTTAACCCGTTGCGTCACCGGGGAGGCCCATAAATAAATAAATCTTTAAAAAAATAACAATTGCACATTCTGGTCAGTCACAAATCATGATACCTTTTTTCAAAGTCTGTTGGTTATTGATAACTGTATGTCTGTATTCAATTTATGCACAGAGAGCAAAGTGTATAGCTACAGGTAGCCTCAGAATGAGAGCAATAATGAAGGGGATTCTCACAGGAAAATGGGTCAGGGAATTTCCTCTTCATTACTGAGTTTCATTTTTACTATTAGGCCCAATCAAAACTCCACTAGGGGCTTCCAAAAGAGGGAAACAACCCTTCCCAAAGTGATAACTCTTATTTTTCCTTTCCTCCTCAAACTTAGCCTGCCAGCCAAGATAAACCACAGGTTTTTCCTTCCCAAAGTAGTTAATTTACTTTGCAATCCATGGAGTAAATTTAATCTGCCAGAGAGTCAAGCCTACCAACCCTGCTAATATTGTGCCCCTCTGTGAGAGTTGCCAGATGCAGCAATGGATAGACAAGACACTGCCTTGAACAACTGGTCTTATCCATCTCTACAAGTTTCATTGCTGCATCTAGCCACTAGGAAAAAACTTAAGGAGACAATACCAATGACTTAACTTACTATTTCATTGCCGGAAGCCAGCTCCAGGCAAAGTTATTAGTAGGTTCCTAGGAGGGAAGAGAAGGCAGAGGAGGGTAGAGAAGGCGTCAGCGTGTAGTGAAGGGAAAAAGGGAGGAGGGAATGAGAGACAGCACTCACCAGAGAGTGGTTAAGCCGCTCTGTTTATTGCCCAAACAGCCAGGTTAATATAGTATAAATCTTGGCAAACATGCCCAATATTTGATTACAAAGAATGTTTTGATTATACAAAAGGTACATGTTTTTCTTCTAAGTTGATTGACTTATAGATCAGAACTTTTGAGAAAGTACATTTTGTTTATCATAAGATTGATTGCGCAGGAACTTACTGATCACAACATTTCTCAAAAAATGGGTACATGTATTTGAAGTCACGTATTTGAAATTTCAGTAAGACACAAGAGATCACCATGGTGATTAATAAGATCATTAGTTCATGATTAACAATAAAGGCAACCTAAGACCTAACTAGCTACAAATCTAAGTGTGACACGACTATAGTGCATCAGAGAAACATCAAAGGCTCGTAATTAACTTTTACATCAAAGGCACATAGCTAACTTGGCGAGGAATACATATGATTATAGTTCCTGTTATAAATCACCTTTGTTTTTTGGCCCAACTACGTAAAGGATCCTAGGTGACCAGAATCAAGCGATAACGTTTTATAGTTTTAGATTAACAGGAGCAGAGACAGCACGCCAGTTCTCTGAGAAGGGGACTTCCTTGAAGCTGCTTCACCCACAATCATGACCTTGTCAAATGATTTGGGGGGAACTGGTCGTGGCATTTCGTGGCATACTAGAAATTAAAATCATCCCGGAATCTTGAGGGGAGAAATTAGCCCATGACAACTGTTCTTACACTTTAATATGAAAGCAACAGGAACTGTGGGATGGTTACAGGAACAAAATCTAGTGTATTTCTTCACAGTATGTGTTTTGGAGGGAGAGGGAGGGAAGTAGGAGAATGTGACAATTTACCAGCTTAACTTAAAGTTGTTGCAAGTATGAAAAGTGAGCAATATTTGGCAGCTCTCTATAATTGTAGGATGTTTATTTTTAAATTTTTTATTCCTTAGTAATCCAAATAGAGCGGTCATGAGCTCTTTGCTGGTTTAGTAAAAGTCATTGCTATCCTATTCAGGACAAAAATCAAGTGGGTACTGTAGGAGCAAGGCCTGAGGAGATTTTAAGGACATAACTGTCATATGGACTTGAGTTCAGCAAGTCTTTTCCTAGGCTTTTCCTGGGAGTCCTTTACTAGTTTTTTGTTTTTTAGAAACTTGCCCACAAGAAGTCCCCCAGATTCTACACCAACCAATTCGGACAAACTTTAGAAGCTGTAGAAAACTAGAACCGGAGTGAAAGGGGCTTTCAACAGATAAGGGGGCCAGAATCTGCAAACCCTGCATGGAAAGGTAAGTCGCGGCGGCGGTCACCTGCCACATTCCAGGGCTGTCAGTCCTAAGCCTTGCAGCCCCTGTGCTTCGCTGAACAGCAGACCCGAGTTGTACGTGACGAGAAAGGCTCTTTTATCGCTGTTTTCGTTTTCACAGCCCTCACTCGCCCCCAAGGCCCAGTTCTCGCGCGTTCGGACCCGCCCTTCTGGAGACTGTAGATTCCTTATCGCCGGGCCTCACCCCTGCAGGCGGCGACAGGAGCGGGACTACAGCTCCCGGCATCCCCCGCCACCCGCCCTCCGCCCCGGAGCCTGACCCGGTAGTGGCTCCTCTGCGCCGAAGGATCCCTCCTTTGGGGCAGCTCGCTGACTCGGGAGCCCCAGGGGACTTAGAGGCCGGTCTCCAGGACGCGGTACTGCCCGCGGTGACAGCGCGGAGCATGGCGTGGCACCTGGGCAGGCTGAGCGCGGGACAGTGCTGGCGGGCGGCGCGGGGCGGCTGCGGAGAGCTGCGCGCCTGGTCCGGGCGCTGCGCGGCCAGACGCATCTGCCGGCCGCCTGGCACCGCGGGCTCGGAGCAGAGGCGCGGGCTGGCGCACGGCCCCACCGCGGGAGGCGGGCCTCGGCTGCGGCCCGGGATGGCGGCGGCGTTGGCGGGGCTGGCGGGGCTGGCTGCCTCCGCCTTCGGGCACGTGGAGCGGGCCGAGATGGTGCCAAAGAGCTCGGGGGCGCGGAGCCCGTCGCCCGGGAAGGCGGAGGAGGAAGACGAGTTGTCCCGCCGCTGCCGCCGCTTCATGGCCTTGCCGGTGACCGACCTGCGCGAGCTGCGGGGTAGGCCGGGAGACATGAAGACCAAAATGGAGCTGCTGATCCTGGAGACTCAGGCCCAGGTGTGCCAAGCGCTGGCACAGGTAGACGGGGGCGCCCGCTTCTCTGTGGACCGATGGGAGAGGAAGGAAGGTAGGAGGACGGCACCTAGCGGGAAGCAGAAAGGGGGCGGGGGTGTCGGGCTTTAAGATACTGCCAGAAAATGACCAGTTAGGGGGATGCGGAAAGGAGGTACCCCTCAGAGCTCCTGCTTGGTTAGAAGGTACATCATTAAAAAAAAAAAAAAAAAAAAAGGCACAGAAAGGGTCATTTGCCCTCTGTTGGACCCAAATCTACTGTCACTATACTAGTAGGCACTTCAAAAATCTTTGCAAATTTGTAAAGGATTTTTTGGTCTTTGGGTTAGTTCCAGCCAGCAAACTCATGTGTCCAAAGTTGTCATTAAGCATAGATTTCCTTCACATTTCTTCACATTCTTTGGGTGTGTTTACCCTTTTTGATCCTACAAACATAGAAAGAAGAACTCTAATTGTGTCATACTCTGCCCACACTGTTTTACCAAGTTGCACAAAAGGTATTTGGTTGACTTGTCAGTAGTTTTACCACATGCACCCATCGGATTTCCTACTCGGAAAATCTTTCCTTCCAATAACAAAAGATTTAAGTATTGAAACCTATTTCTAAAGTCATGCATTCATTACTGGTTCATACATTTGAAGGCTTTCTGATGTTTCTTAGCCAAGAATACTCTAGCATTTTCTCAGCATATTTTGATATGCTGAGATACAGCCTCTTCCATGTTAAATGAAATTATATCTGGTTTTCATCTTGTAATGTTTCAAGTGAGGGCTGAACCAAGTATGATCTCGGGAAAAGAGGTGTAACCTTAAAAGAAGTTTCTTAATGTTTTGTGCCTGTTTCCTTTTATGAAATGAAATTAGAAATGATACATGAGTATATTGATGTGATTATGATATTCATGAGATGAATATATGTGAAGTGCTTAAAATATTGTCTGAAGCATATAAAGTAGACAAATTATTTGGGTTCTTTCCAGCTGTTCATTCTTGAATAGGTATTTTGCCTCTTGGGGCCTTAGTTTTCTCATTGGAAATATACAGGGATATCATCTTATGTCCATCTAACTCTAAATATTCTCAAAAATAAAACAAGCTAAACATGAACAAACCTTCATAAAACAATTGCCCTGTGGTAATTCCAGCATTTTACAAACAACCCCACTTGCAAACAGTAAAGCTCATATATTAATGTCACTCAGTTTAAGGTTCTGAATCCCTTCAATGTTCAAATATCTACTGTTTTCCTGTAAGGAAAGTCAAAACGCTCACAGCACATTGAGCAAAAACAATTATGAAACACTTAAATTTATTAATAATGGAATTCTTCAGGGCCTCCCTGGTGGCACAGCGGTTAGGCGCTGCGCTGTGGAGCTTTTGGCGACGGAGAAGCGAGTTCTACACCTGGCCGGGGAGATTCCCACATGGCACAGCAGACCTCTGCCTCACCCACTGCTCCCCTCAGCAGTGTATTTCCGTCTATCTACCTGTTCTGCTCCCCACTCTGTCTCTGGTGAACCCTCTCACCGCCCCACGCCTCTGGCCTGTACCCCGGCTTGTATGCATAAATAAATAAGTCTTTAAAAAAAAAGAACTGTGATAATTGTACTTAAAAAAATAATAGAATTCTTCAAATAGAGCCATTCTTCTTTTCAACTTTAGCTTCTCTCCTATACAAATGCATGCCATTCTGAGCAGCAATTTTGAAGGGAAAGTATTCTAGTAATTTCAGATCATGTTGTAAGAATGCAGAAGAAATATTCAGTTTGGTGATGTGAGGAGGTATATTCATGCACTATTGGTAGCTAATGTCATAAAGCTAAGCTAATTATCTAATTTTATTATATTAAAATTATAAATATATTGATAAAAGCTTGGAAAATAACTTGCCATCAAATTGGCATTTCCAGTTTTTACATTCTCTCCTCATTTCACATTTACATTTACATAAACAGGAGGTGGTGGCATCAGCTGTGTACTTCAAGATGGACATGTTTTTGAAAAGGCTGGTGTGAGCATTTCTGTCGTTCATGGAAATCTTTCTGAGGAAGCAGCAAAACAAATGAGAAGCAGGGGAAAAACTCTGAAGACTAAAGATGGTAAATCAGATAATCTCAACAACCTTTAATAGTCTTTACAATCCTTTTTTTCCCAGAGGTTTTATTTGTAAAATAAATATTACTTCTGTAAAAAGCCATTTGGCTGCACATGCCAGTTACGTTTACAATTACTTGCTAAAGATTCCACTTTAAGAGACTGAAAGCATCCTTAGAAACTTGATATAGAAACCTTGCTAATTTGACTCAAGCCAGGTAATAGAATTCAATCACTCTGTGTTTGCTTTCCAGGTAAATTACCATTTTGTGCTATGGGTGTGAGCTCTGTTATCCACCCCAAGAACCCTTATGCTCCTACTATCCATTTCAACTACAGATACTTTGAAGTAGAAGAAACTGATGGTAAGGGTCTTTAAATCTAAAATCGAGGAAAAATAAGTAACAAACATAACTAGGATTTTCAGGAGGCCTGTGAAGGCTTCTTCCTTGGAAGATGCAATAGATTATGCTGTACATTGAAAGTGAAGATGGTGTTGGCTGGATTCTGATCTCTCCATATTTCCTTCAACAAAGGAAAAATAATTTCACGGACCCAAACTTAGAGTACACACAAGGTTCTTTACAAATATAAATTCATTACATCCAAAGGAAAACCTTAGGTGCAAGATTTAATTTGAAATCAAAAACTTTCTTTTAGAAAATATCTTCCACTTAACTTTGCTAATCACCAGTGCATTTTCAGCAAGTTTATGGTGGAATGCAGTTGGTTATGCCTCATACTATATTTCCAGGCTGTATCTCCTGTTAGCTGTGCCAACTGCTGCCACCTGTCAGGAAACCTGCTCAGTGTCACAGCTACTTTTGTTGTTTAATGCTACAGGCGGTAGCATTAAAGTCAATGTATTTAACTTTTAATTTGAAGCCAGTTTGGTCCAGCTGTTTAATGTTTAAAAGTTGGTCATTTGTACTGGTAATGTGTAGACCTAATTAAACACTTGAAATACTTACTCTCAAATGACAAGTTGTCTTCCCCAGCAAATGTTTCAACCCTCTTGGGAGTAAAGGGGAGAGGGTGGCAGTGGTTGTTAACTCAGGGAGCAGTAGGATCTCCTGAGTTTTAAATGAACTATGGATGCCTGTATAGACCAAAGATTTTTCTGTTTTTCTGATCTGGCAAAACATTTTAAGCTTTTCATGTGATCCTGATATTCAGCCAGAGCTGAGATACAGAGCTGTGTTGTTTTGATCCTGCTCGTCCATGTGTATCGTTTCCCAGCCTGATTCTGCTCCCTCATTTTTTCATTTCCTTCCCTTTCCCCCACTTTTACCTCTTCTTTCCTGTCTAGGCCTTGTGACCATTCAGAACTGTTGTTCAGTGTTTTTGATTGTCACCCATTCGTGCTTAATAAACTAAGCTGATGATATTAAGTCTGCTAATACAATAGTAGTGTGCTGTATCTCATGCAAAGTTTGCATCAGCATCTTGTGTCTTAATCTGGCAGGTAACAAGCAGTGGTGGTTTGGTGGTGGATGTGACCTTACGCCAACATACTTGAACCAAGAGGACGCTGTCCATTTTCACAAAACTCTAAAGGAGGCTTGTGACAAGCATGGTCCAGATCTTTACCCCAAATTTAAAAAATGGTAGGCAAAAGAACTGAACTTGCTAAGACCCCTGTTGTATATTTCCTGTAGATCCCAAAGGCAACCACTGTGTTACTAAATACCTTTTTTTTCAGCTTGGGAAGGTTCGGCTGTCGTCTTTATATTCCAGAAGAAGTAAATACTGGTTTTAATAAGCTATATACTTAGGAGAACAGTAAGTCCTCAATGTCATCAATAGGTTTTTGGGAACTACAGCTTTAAGACAAGGGACATATAAATGAAAGAAGGTCCTCAAATAACATAATTTTGTTCATTGTCATCAATGTTATAACAAAGCAGATGATGTTATTTGAGCATGTGCTGTATTTGCCTGTAATAAATTGAATAGCAGCATTTTTTATTGACCCCAAATGATATAGAATGGTAGAATACAAATTCTAATGTGTCATCTATTCTTGAGAATCAGAGACTTTTTAACTCTAAGGTGCAATACTAATTTCTTTTTTTTTTTTAAAGATTTATTTACTTATGCATACAAGCTGGGGTACAATCCAGAGGCGTGGGGCAGCGAGAGGGTTCACCAGAGACAGAGTGGGGAGCAGAACAGGCAGATTGATGGAAATACACTGCTGAGCAGAGCAGCAGGCGAGGCAGGTGAGGTCTGCCGCGCCATGTGGGAATCTCCCCAGCCGGGCTTCAAACTCGCATCACCGCTGCCGACTGTTTCACAGCGCGGCGCTCAACTGCTGTGCCAGCAGGGAGACCCACAATACTAATTTCTTATCTGAGAAGAGAATTATCATCTCATTTGTTGCCATGGGAATGAATTAGGATATAGGAAGAGATGGAAAACTATTAGGGGGATATGCAAATGTATTAAAGATATTTGAACAAGGAGAAAAATGCAGTTGAAAACTTTGTTAGGTAAAGAAACTGTAATGATAAAGAAAAGA
The DNA here is from genome assembly GCA_004024925.1 of Scalopus aquaticus. NCBI lineage: Eukaryota > Metazoa > Chordata > Mammalia > Eulipotyphla > Talpidae > Scalopus > Scalopus aquaticus. The sequence goes on from PVIJ01003472.1 coordinate 42,961, forward strand.
AAAACAAACATGAGACCCAGGATATTTGGTAAGTGTGAAATGGAATCTAGGCATATATTCTTTGGAATCAGAGCTCCTTAGAGCTCATTGCAATTCTTGAAAAAGGAAGGACAGAATGGCTTTTGATTTTTTGCTTTGTTTTTAGAAGTAACGATTGTGGGATCTTGATGTTATTTATGTGAAAGCATGGAGTTCCACCTTAAATCCTCAGAAGATCAGACATTTGGTTGTTCTTTTGATTTGTCGTGACCACTGAACAACTGCATAGTCATGAACTCAGACAAAAGGTGCAGGGTCTTCTTTTTTCTCGCACAAATGAGTATCCTTCCAGGTGAAGGACTAGTAGTAGAGACATTGCCTTATTTTTGGTGTCCTTTTGTTGCTGTTACTGAGATGACTTTAAGAAATACTAGTTAATAAAATAACTGGGATCTGTTAAACTAGCTAAAAAAGTTTTTTAGTACAAATATTTAGTAAATCTCTTAATCTCATAATCTCATGAAGAGAGATTTAGTAATATGATTGCGTTAAAGCTGACTCACAACCTTGCTCAGGAGTAACCTCAGCCTTTTTATTTTAAAGACTTATTTATTTATGAATAAATAAACTGGGGTGTAGGCCAGAGGTGTGGGGTGGTGAGAGGATTCACCAGAGACAGAGTGGGGAGCAGAACAGTCGGATCTACTTAAGTACACTGCTGAGAGGAGCAGTGGGCAAGGCAGGAGAGGTCTGCTGCACCATGTGGAAAGCTCCCTGGCTGGGGATCGAACTCCTGCTGCAGTGGCTGCGGATAGCTTTATAGTCCTGCGACTTAACCTCCACCAGGGAGGCCCCAGTAACCTCAACTTTGTTAATGAAATGGGCATGTAAAGGAACCCCAATAAGACCCAAGATAAATTACACCCATTTATCAGTTCTAGGGATTTGCATCTGCTGCCTTTATTTTCCTTCCTGAGTTTAAACTCTTAAGACTATTTTTAGGTAACCTTTTAAGTAACTTTCAGATTTTGTTTGTACAGGTTTTTCTCTTTAGGGACCTTATTCTATAGAGATTATTGAAAGAACAATTTCCACAATATAAACTATTCTACAAATTTAGTACTTAGGAAATGACTTCTTAGAAAAACCTCTAAGAGGCACACAGGGGCCATACTCAAGAGCAAATTTATAGTTCCTGTGCGAGCTCTCAAGGGTACCAGTTAATATGTCTGAAGACCCCCCCTCAGATATGCATGTGATAGGATCATCACATTTTATTGCTGAAAGAGAACTTAGAGATTCTTTACTTTCTCTAGTGAATAACCAGCTCAGAGAGATCAGGGGTTGGTGCTTGTCATGGACTTGGTGGTGTCACCATCGCTAGAGATGCCCTGTCCCGGCTCCTGCAAAAGCAGTGCTTCTAAGGGCAGCCGTGTCCCTTGGTTCAAGAAATGCAGGATTACTACTTGTTTTCCTTTTCACCCACCTTCCCAGCGTTCCCTGTTCTTTAGATAGTGTGTTGAAATTGCATAGATGCTCTGCAATATTGCTAATTGTCTACGTCAGCAGTACTGCAGGAAATCTGTCTAGAGTCCTGATTTCATTTTCCCAGACACAAAGGTCACAGCCGACATTGGTCAAAGATAGTCCTCTAAATTGAACCACTCACTGGGTGCAGGGGTTAAAGTCTCAACATTATCAAGCCATCACCAGCCACTGCAGCATGAGTTTGATCCCCAGCCAGGAAGCTGACCCACATAGTGCAGCAGACCTCTGCTGTCTTACCTGCTGCTCCCCTCAGCAGTGTATTTCAGTAGATTCTCCTGTTCTGCTTCCCAATCTGTCTCTGGTAAATCCTCTCACCCCACCCCCTGCACCTCTGGCCTACACCCCTGTTCTCATATGCATAAATAAATAAAAATCTTTAAAAATAAAGAAATAAATCGAAACACTCCCATTTATTTTCACCTCTTTTTCTCCCCTCTCCCCCCGCATCCCTGATTGGGCCTTGCTTTGTTTTCCAGGTGTGATGAGTACTTTTTTATAGCCCATCGTGGAGAGCGGAGAGGCATTGGGGGCATCTTTTTTGATGACCTTGACTCCCCATCCAAGGAGGAGGTGTTTCGCTTTGTGCAAAGCTGTGCCCAGGCTATAGTTCCTTCTTACATTCCCCTGGTGAAAAAGCACTGTAATGACTCATTCACCCCACAGGAAAAGCTGTGGCAGCAACTCCGGAGAGGACGGTGAGTGACAGAATAACCCCTCTCACTGCATAATTGTGGGGGAAGTGCAGCATCTTTAACAGTTGTGGGTGGTATGTTGTCTTAGGCAGATACTTTGTCATTGTTGTGTTAGTGCTCACCCTAATTTCTTTCCATAACTAGATGAATGTTAAAACATTGTACAATAGTATGATAAAAAAACAGTTTGTCTATACATTGGAGACTCATAGTTAGATTTGTAATAAATACTTGCTGAATTTTATTCAGCTGATTTCTTTTCATCTTCTAGCAATGCTCTCTGAGCTTATGTCAAGGTAAGAACATCATTTAATGTTTTTGCTATGTTATAAATATGGGATACCTCTTTTTTCATTCATCTGTAAGAGCTCCTGAAATTTGTTATAATGGAAATAGCCATTTCAGAAATTATTTACACTTAATGATAATATTTAGTTACAGAATCCTTACTGTGCAGCTGCTATTATGTTAGGCAATTTGTATATATTTTTTTCCACAATCCTTTGAGATTGGTGTAATTATCAATTTATAGGTGATAGAACTTATTCTTAGAAAGGTAAGTCCCTTGTCCAAGATTACAGAATTGATAATAAAAGATCTCAGATATGAATCCAGGTCTTTATGATTTCAAAACTTAGTTTTTCCTTTACATGAAGGAAGGTTAAGTAGTGGAAGCAGTTCATTTCTTGACTTGATCCTTACCTTAGCCACCCTGCTCTGGGCCTTGAGCTTGGTGGCTCAGTTAGGTGAGCAGCCTGATGTCTACAGCTAGGGTGTGCTAGTGACTTAGCTCCAGAAATACCCACTCCACTGGCTCACATCAGTTTTTCACTATCACCGTCTTAGTTGCATGCATACCACAGGCTGTGAAATGGATTTTCTCATTTATGTTAATTCTGTCATGAGTATATGAAGCTTTGGGTACTTAAAGACATAGATATTGCCACTAAAAGGTCTACTTAAAGTTTCAAGTCTGAAGATTAATGTTTGTGTTTATCCTTTCTTTATGATTGTCTATCACTTAAAAACTTGGAAATGAGAGTTGATTAAGTTTTCTTGCTAGAAATTTCTTAAACAGTGTATCTGTTTTGGGACTTTTGATGTTTTTTTGGTTCTGATTTTTCAGCTGTAACTTTACCATTCCTTCCATCTTTCTCTTGACATTTATTGTGTACCCCTTTGACTTGGCACTGTCCTAACTATAAAAGTAAGCTGAAAAGAGAAGGTCGCAGTCCAGTAGGAAGACATACCTAAGAGGAGAATTTAAAACTCTATGGCAAGTGCAGTAGTATTCTCTTTTTCTGTAAGATTTCATATACAAACTTGAAAGGTTTTGTGAATACTAATTAAGTGAAGCCTTTAAAACTTCTTAGATGTTAGAATATGTTTTGTTGTTTTTTTTAATATAATTTAACAGTAAGATATTTTTTAAATCAAATTTTATTGATACCCATTCATTTACGAAGAAGACATTTTGAAAGTTTGTGTGTCTATCATTGCCTGCCAGGTATCTTTTGAGTTAGTAGAGTGTGGGCTGTTAGATTAATTTTCTGTAGTGTGGTGTGTGACTGTTCTTCAAAGTGAGCCTCCCACTACCACGCTTATCTGTAGTCCTTAGGATGGTAATAAACTCTGGGCCTTAAGATAACCTAGGTCTTTACTATGGTTGTCAGCACCGTCTCCACTTTCTTATGCAGCATTCATAAGTCGCTACCTGCAACCTTCACAGACTTCTCTTCCCCTCACCACACCTCCGCCCCAACACTCATAAGTTTCCTTGTAGTGGTCAATCACTTTGTCTTTTGATTTTAAAACATCTTATTTGGTAATCTCATTTCAGCTCTTGCTCTCAGTTATACTGCTTTCTCTAGTTTTCTTCTTCCGTTGAAAGATACTAATGATCTTAACTGTTTTGATGTCTTTTGGCAAAGGAAAACAGGATGAAATTTAGGCAAGAGTTCTTTTTTTAAAATAGCTGAGTAGTATTCCTTTGTGTATGTATACCACATCTTCTTAATCTACTCCTTTGCTGTTGGGGCACGTAGGTTGTTTCCATAACTCGGCTAATGTAAGCAATGCTGCAGTGAACATAGGAGGGCATATATGCCTTTGATTTAGTGATCTTGTATTGTTCAACTTTTTTTAATTGTTGTTTCACCTTAGAGTTCTCAGCTTTGTGTGCATTCTGTTTATTGGAAAACATAATCTTCTTGTTTTGCAACTGTTCTATGTTGGGGCTGAATCTATATACTATTGTTTGTTGGATAGAATACCCTTTTATTATCCTGTCCAGATGGAGAAAGCTCCTGACTGTTCACTATGCCAGTTCCAGTTGATGGGGGCAAGAAGAAGCCCCCCTTTAAGTATTTATTGTGGGTTCATCTTAAGAAAGATTTTTATTCGGCTGACCAAATTAATATTATTTGATGTCTTTATGCCAGGTATGTAGAATTTAATCTGCTGTATGACCGGGGCACCAAGTTTGGTCTCTTCACTCCAGGATCCAGGATCGAAAGCATCTTGATGTCTTTACCTCTAACTGCCCGGTAATAAAATCTCATTATAATAAATATTACCCTACCCTCAAACCACTAACCCCTCAAAACATGAACATGAATGTCAATTTTATTGTAACAAAGATCTCTTTGATCTTGACTTTGCTGATTTTACAAGAAAATCACAGTTAAGTAATTAAGGAAAAAATAGAATTTTTAAAAAAGATTTATTTATCCATGCATACAAGCTGGGTGTAGGCCAGAGGTGTGTGGGGCAGGGAAGAGGATTCACCAGAGACAGAGTGGGGAGCAGAACAGACAGGTCAACTGAAATACACTGCTGAGGGGAGCAGTGGGTGAGACAGAAGAGGTCTGTGCCATGTGGGAAGCTCCCTGGCTGGGTATTGAACTCATGCTGCAGTGGCTCTGGTCAGCTCCACAGTGCTGCGATGCAACCCATTGCGCCACCAGGGAGGCCCAAAAAATTGAATTTTTTTAAGGTATGGCAGGATGAGTGTGTGAAAACAGGGACAGGGTAGAGGGAATGAGAAGAAAACAGGGCTGACAGTGTCTCAGTAGCAAATTGACTTTTCCTGTTGGGTAACTATCTAGGAAGAACTGTGGACAAAGCAAATTTGAACATATCAGTTTTTAAAACCTCATATTATTAAAAATGACTGCATTTGTGAGGAAATGGTTTACTCTCCAGTATGAAGTACTAAGTTTATTTGTAAGTTTGACAATATGAGGGATCATTTCAGGTGCTTGGTAGTCTCTCTGATTTACATGTTGCTTCCGTAAAGGCTAATTCAATATGTGAGGGAAATTTTAAAGCCACATGTATTTATATTCGTGCTATTAGGTTAATGCTCTAAGGATCTAGGTTGAATTTTTTGACAATAAGAAAGTGAGAATGATGTGTGTATGGTTAAAAACTTACCGTTGTTGTTTTACAAAGGCAAGATTTTCTTTTTTCTGTGAGTTTAAATGTCCAAATGAAAATGGACTGGGGCCTCGCTGGTGGCACAGTGGGTTAAGCGCAGCGCTGTGGAGCTGTCAGCAGCTGTGGCACAAGTTTGATACCCAGCCAGGGCGCTTCCCACTTGGTGCAGCAGACCTTTCCTGCCTCTCCGTTGCTCCCCTCAGCAGTGTATTTCCGTTGATCTGCCTGTTCTGCTCCCCACTGTGTCTCTGGTGAACCCTCTCACTGTCCCATACCTCTGGCCTGCACCCCAGCTTGTATGTATAAGTAAATAAATCCTTAAAAAAATAAAATAAAAAATAAAAATGGACTAACAGATAGCATGGTAGTCCCCTGCATCGTACTCTCTCTAACCTTGCAAAATCAATGCCTTCTGAATGGGATTGGCTTGTGTTGGGATCTCATCTCCTTGGCTAGAAGCTCCCACTCTTGTGTTCCTGCAACCCTAGAGGTGAGATGTGAATAAAACGTAAAGAAGAGTTTTATTTAAGGCCTCTGTTAGTTCTCCAGAAGGCTGCTGACTCCTAATTATAATGAATATTCCAAGCTGCCGATGAGGGTAGATTATAAACCAGTCCTTTGTTCAGTTGAATAGTTTTAACATTGGCCACTTTGGCTTCCTGTTAGACATAGGGATCTGCAGATTTTAGGCTGCAGAACAAATCCAAGTCCACTTGTGGTCTGTTTTGAATAGCCTTTGAGCTAATGATTTTACATTTGTAAAAAATTGTTTGCATTTGTATACTATCTGAGATTGCTTTTATTTAAAATTTATACTTTTTTTTTCAAAGGGGATTTATTTTAAAAGGCAGTATTATGTTTTTGGTTTTTTTAAGTTGAGGTAAGGGTGGTTTACACTGTATTTATTTTAGGAGTATAGGTTCACACCTCTTTATATTTGTTACCGCACCTACTGCCAAAGTACCCATAACGTCCTGACACATCCATTATACCCCTAACCTTGTGCTTCTCTCCTCCATCTTACCCCTCCCTCCACCCCACCCCAATTCTGCAGTCAAAACCAAAAGGTTTGTTTTGGTTTGCAAACCAATATTATTGTCATAAATAGAAAGTAGCACATTAAAATAAATGCTTGAGTATTAATCTAAAAATGTTTGCCCATGGATCATCTGAGTTTCTAATCTTTACTAAGGTCTGGTTCATAGAAAAAGTGTATTTTGGCTCTGTGATATTAATATTAACCAAAGTATGCCCAAAGCCATACAAACCTCATTTTATTAATACATAAATAATTTATTAATTAAAATATTTTTTATTTTTAATAGATTTGTTTTATTTTTAAAAGATTTATTTATTTATGCACACAAGAACTGGAGTCTAGGCCAGAGGTGCAGTGGAGGGTGGGGGGTGAGAGGATTGACCAGAGACAAGAGTGGAGCAGAACAGGAGGATCTACTGAAATAAACTGAGGGGAGCAGCGGGTGAGACAGGAGAGGTCTGCTGTGCTATGTGGGTTATCTCCCTGGCTGGGGATCAAACTCATGCCACAGTGGCTGGCGATAGCTTGATAGCACTGAGACTTAACCCCCGCGCCACCAGGGAAAGCTCTAAGATATTTTTATGCTTAAAATTTCATTTTTCACTTAAGAACTATGTGTGTTGTTGATTATTTTTAGTGTTGCATTTTTTTGCTTCTGTTTTGCACCTCCTTAGATGGGAGTACATGCATTCCCCCGCGGAGAATTCCAAAGAAGCTGAAATTCTGGAAGTTCTGCGCCATCCGAGGGACTGGGTATGTTGAAGCAGGCAGAGCAACCTTCCTGGGGCTTGGAGGACACAGAATATGTGCTTCCTTTCTACTAGTTGGCATCATGGCCACCGTGTGGCACTTAGTTACTTGTGCCTTAGAGTGCCAGTCTTCACACTGGGGCCTGATATCTCCTGGCAAGCACTAAAGTGTTTAAGCACTGTTAGGTTCCATAGGATGCTGTCGGTGACCATTGGTGAGGTGGCAAGTTGTCAGAGGAAACTGGTTGATACAAAATTCTTTTATATTTTTAGAATTATATAATTTGTTTACAAAATAAGACATTGAGTTTCCAGGTATTGAGTTAAGGAATCTGAATATTATTTGCCTTAGGAAACATGTTATTTTTGTTTCATATATTTTTTAAAGTTTTAGCTTCTGCCACAAAAATTTGCAATGGGGTAAATTTTATTTTTTTTTTAGTTGAATGAGGTTGGAACTTAGTAATTTTAGAGAGCAACTTGACGTTAAAAGTTTACTTTGTCATTACTTAAGTTTCTTTGATTGTAATCTTTATCTTGCTCCAGAGATTCTACGTTGCAAAATATTCATTTTTGTAATGATGGAACACTTGAAATTTACTTAAGCATCGCTTGTGTTAGAATTCAGTGATTACCTGTGGTTGTTAATTCTAAAGTGACATTATTATTTAAATAAGGGATATTTAAGTCATCTTTTTGATTTTTGTACAACTGTGATTTGTTATTGATGGGATCATTACACTTTTGATTGTGAAAGTTTATGACTTTGATTCTGATATTTAAAATTTTCTATTCCAGACATTTCTATGTGGAAATTTAGACTAAGAACAATCTTGGGGATTTGTGAATTTAAGAAAGGTTTCTCATTTGGGAAATGAGGAAATGAGAAACATTTTCCTTTTTTAAGCAGACATAATTACTGTGAAAAGCATTTTATAAATACATTTCTTTGTAAGGTACACTAATTGAAATTGTTCTCTTTTTAAATTATAGATTCTGTAACTCTGCTCTTAACACAGGATCAAAGCAGAATTCTTAATATGACTTCCTTGTTTACATAATAATGTATTTTATTCATAACATATTGAAGTTTAAGGAGTAATAGCTTCCTGCAGATTACTGAGCACTATCTTGGGATATTTTGAATGTATTTGACTGTGTATAACTTTTTAGGAATGGAAAATCGTGTGAATTCTTGAACTGTCCTACAGCAAACCCACTAATAAATTATATTATGAAGTATGGTTAAGAAATGTTTCTAGTTTTGATTTTTTTTTTCAAATGTATTTTTTTAAAGACTTATTTTTATTTTTGCATAAAAGCTGGGGTACAGACCAGAGGCATGGGGGGGCGAGAGGGTTCACCAGAGACAGAGTGGGGAGCAGAACAGGCAGATAGACGGAAACACACTGCTAAGGGGAGCAGCGGGCGAGGCAGGAGAGGTCTGCTGCGCCATGTGGGAATCTCCCCGGCCGGGCATTGAACTTGCATCCCTGCTGCCGACAGCTCCACAGCTCAGCGCGTAACCGCTGCACCAAACCGCTGCGCCATCAGGGAGGCCCTAGTTTTGATTTTCTTAAGAGTACTTGATATAGGGAAGACACAAATATTTCTTGCTATTAAGACTGTAGTTCTTCATTCCTATGTATTTTACCCAAGCAAAATAAAAATTTAAGTTTTTTACTCAAATTTTCATAGCAACTTTATTCACAACAGAAACAAGTTAGATAGAAACAACACAAATATCCATCAACAGGTGAATGAATAAACAAATTATGATACACCCATATGTTAAAAGATAACTATTGATAAATACAACAACATGGATGAATGTAAGAAACTTTATGCCCGGTGAATGAAGCCAAATGCAAAAGAGCACGCCTAGTGACTACATTTTATGACAAACTAAAAAAGGAAAAACTTTAACATCAGAAAGCTCATCAGTGACTGCTAGGGGCTGGTGCTAGAGAATTGATTGTGAAAGGGAACCAAAGAATATTTTGAGGTGATGAAATGTTCTATACCTTGATTGGCATTGGTTAACCACACTGTAATCATTTATCAAAACATTGAATTTGCACTTAAAATCACACAATATTATTGTGTATGTGATCTATACTTCAATAAAGCCAGTGAAAGGAAAAAAATAATGTAGGCATATAGGAACTGTTGGGGAAGAAACTAATCTTTCTTTATCATTCTAGGTAGGGAAAATAATTGCCACAAATTAACAAGAGAAAAGACATTTAATTACGTATACATGGAGGCCCATAGACTGAACCCGTGATCTGGTTAGTACAGCAAGTTTATTTAGTTCAGGGAAGGAATAATACATTTGGAGGAAAAGACAATGAGGAACACTACAATTTACAAAGGAATTTTGCAGGACATATTTACATGTGAAAACCTTCTAAATCCTGGACTGGGATGATACGGTTTTTTTTTCACCTCCAGGAAAGGGAGAAGATTTAGTTCCTGTTTTTAGGGAGATATGTAATTAGGCAAAACTTGATTCTCTGTTTTTCAGTTGCCTTCAATTCAAAATAATCAGATGTTACTTTGGCACTGTGGCAGCCTGTTGCTGGTCCCAAAGAAACAAATGTCCAAGTTAGCTTCAATTCTTACTAAAATTAGAAGTCCCTTATCTTATGGATCTGCTAGCTTGTTTAGTTGTGTTTGGGGCCATAGGGGTGTAGGATAGGCCTCTGCAAGATGTCCAAAACAGGCCTTTGGGCCACTTTCCCATGGGGATTATTTCAAGCTAAGTCATAAGCAACTTTGACCAATCACTTAAATATCTAGAAAAATTAAAATTAGAAGCATTACCCAGAAATAGAATTTTTACTAGAAGTAATATTACTATCTAAGAAATGTATCTATATGACAGGTCAAATATCCAATTATTGAGGCTCTGGACTTCGTCATGAGTCACCTCTTATGAGGGTTCCCCCCTCTCTTCTTGATGTCCCAATACATTGGTTTTCTATATAGCTCTCTTATTCTTAGTTTGTGTAGACAGAAGTTCCCAGTTCACATCTCTTGAAAGCCCAATTAGGCTTTTGTTTATGTGAAGGAAAGATTTGGACTTTTAGCAATGAATTTAGAGTATATATAAACATATTGATTCTCAATGTTGAACATCTGAAACTTACATAATATTATAATGCAATGTTACTTCAGTGAAAAAATTTATAGAATTAAAAATAGTTTCCAAAGTGTATTTTCCTCACCACAAGAATTAATTATGTATTTGAATACCACATTTAAAAGTTTGATCCTTTTTCCAAAGAATCACAGGTATCTGCAATTTCATAGTAAATCTAACACATTTAAGGCAGTGAAGCTTAGACATTTACAAGTGACTTGACTAATACCTTTATATTGTTACCTGAAACCAAATCAGGTAACAATTATACAATGTAAAACCTCACAGACCTGTTTCTGCAGTTGGTCTAATATTACTAACACCCTAGCATATACCAGCACAACAAGATAATTAAAGTACATTCCATCTTCCAGTCATTGTGCTTTGATTCTAAAAGTTAAATGTACTCATTAGTATTAATCCCCTTCCACATTTCAAAGCATGTTTGCACATAAAATGACATTATATAACCCATCATTGTTTCAATGCATTAACACAAATACACTCACATAGAAAAGTAAATCGGCTTTGTAGTTATTTAGAATTGTAATATTGACTGTCATTGATGCATGTGTTTACAGAATGGTTAGGAAGGTACCAAGCTAAAGTTCACAAATGTAGTTGTACCAGTTGAGCCCTCTAGAGTTTAAAAGCAAATATATAATGCATTTATATATAAAACTTCATAGTGATTTGCTTCTGCTCAGTAGGTTGAAAGTTGATTCCATTTTCTGATTTAAGATAATCTGAGGCTTTTAGACTATTCCATGCCTGTTCCTTGATATTCTTCTAAGCATGACTGTCATACGCAAAATTTCACCCAAATTTAACAATTTCTCATAGTTCAAGTTGTTGCTTAACTGGTATGTCCTCAAATGACATTTAAAATATATCACTACAAATGAACTTACTAGCTTTTTTTTTTTTTTGAAAGATTTATTTATTTATGCATGCAAGAGCTGGGTGTAGGCCAGAGGTGTGGAGAGGGGGGTGAGAGGATACGCCAGAGACAGTGGGGAGCAGAAGAAGTAGAATGACTGAAATACACTGCTGAGGGGAGCAGCAGGTGAGACAGGAGAAGTCTGCTGTGCCATGTGGGAAGCTCCCTAGCCTGGGATCTAACTCGTGCCATGGCAGTGGTTGTGGCTAGCTTCATAGTGCTGAAACTTAACCCCTCGCACCACCAAGGAGGCCCCCAAACTTACTAGCTTTTGATGAAAGTACTTTTTATTCTTGGTCTTCTATGTGCTTCAACATGAGAGTAGTACTTAAAAATAATATGGATATTTCCAGGAAACAAAGACCAAGTGCCTACTTTTCCTCTTCCATCCTTCTCCCCTCTGTTTCAGTATGTGAGGGGAAATATACTACCTCCTTTGTAGCAAAAGGCAGTCTACTCAGCTGAAGCTCTAGCCTGTGGAGCAGAGGCAAGCCATCCCTCCTGTGCCTTAGTGGAGTTCTTGACTCACAGGATCTGCGAGCATAACACAAAGGTTGCTGTCATACCTCACTCATTCAGGCAAGTTTGTTAAAGAGCAATAGAAAATTAGAACAGATTAGATCCTGTTAACAAGCAAGAGGAGAGCAGTTTTAATGAGCTTGACAGCCTGCAAGCCATCAACACCAGTAATGGGGAATGTAAGGCTGAAACTCAGGAAAGAAGTTCAATCTAGAGACAGATGTTCACCAATTAGTTATGTGAAAGTAATTGAAAATGTGGACCATGCACCATCCAAGGAAGTGCGTGAAGTATAATAAGAAAATAGAGTCAAAGACAGAACTGGGGACAGAAGAATGAATGGGGGGAGAGGTGTGTTGGAAGGAAGCCAAGAAACAGCTCACTGAACAAATGGAACAGAGAAGAAGGAAATGGAAAGGGACAAGTTTGGTGTAATTGTAATATGGGTTAAAACATAAATTTCTAAATATAAGTGAAGCCATTAAAACAAGACATGCTTTATGAAATATGTTGATAAATTGGGAATTAAGTTCAATTTTTTTAAAAGATTTGTTTATTTATACATACAAGCTGAGGTACAGGCCAGAGGCATGGGGCGGCAAGAGGGTTCACCAGAGACAGAGTGGGGAGCAGAACAAGCAGATCAGAAATATACTGCTGAGGGGAACAGCGGGCGAAGCAGGAGAGGTCTGCCGCACCATGTGGGATTCTCTCTGGCTGGGCGCCACAGCGCAGCACTCAATCGCTGCGCCACCAGGGAGGCACTAAGTTCAATTTTTTGAAAATGATCTTAGTTTGTAAGTTACCAGGTACTACTAAAATTTAGGTATGAAAATAGAATTATTTCCATTAAGGAATCAGATAATTTCTCTAGTTTCTCAAATTATGTTTAAATATGAAATATATTTTTTAAAGATTTATTTATTTATTCATACAAGAGCTGGAGTGTAGGCCAGAGGTGTGAGGGGTGAGAGGATTCACCAGAGACAGAGTGGGGAGCAGAACAGGCAGATTGACTGAAATACACTGCTGAGGGGAGCAGCAGGCCAGACAGGAGAGGTCTATTGCGCCATGTGGGAAGCTCCCTGGTCCAGGATTGAACTCTGTGCTACAGCGGCTCTGGATAGCTTCCTAGTGCTGAGACTTAACCCTTTGTGCCACCAGAGGCCCAAATATGAAATTTTAAAAAGAACCAGTAGGTGGAGCACGTTTGCTCAAGAAAACCTAATCTCAAGGAGTAGTGGTAAAGGGGAGGAAAAAGAGAAAGTAAAGAGAAGGAAGGAGAGTGCAGAAGAAGGGGAATGGGAGAGGAGGGATGAAAGAGATGAAGAACAGGACAGAAAAAAAGAAAGGAGAAAATGAGAGCAAGTGGTTTGAGAGGTCTTCACTGAACTGTGTTATTGCTGAAAATTATCAGAAGACATTATTACATATTTACAAGCACCATTAATTTGACTATGGTGTTCATATCTTGTCAAATGTTTCATGTTTGATTTCTTTTTATTACAGAGAGATTCTGAAATTGACAATTTATACAATCCCCAAAGTGTTGACCATCTAGAGCAAGACTCTTGATCTTAGTTCCTAGGGCGTTCCAGCACTGTGACCTGCCTGAAATCATGAGCAATGTGTGCATTTTCTTGAAGTACATAATGTTAGCGTTACTCTCATAAAGATACATGATCCTGAAAAGATTAAGGTCTACTCATCTAAATCAGGAGGGTGTCTTTACCCCAGGGGTGCATGTGTTGATCTAGAAAAGGTAAAATGAATTTTTCTCTTTTCAAAAATTCAGTTGTTTTGTAATTGAAATATTTGTTCATAATGAATTAGTACATTGATGCATATTTAAATGAACAAATAAACAAGGATATTAGGGGGGTACAAAATTAGCTGTATATACTAAAAAATTGAAAACTTGCTTGTCCAAATAAATATGCACAAATAATATGCATTTTTACACTTTTAAGTCGAGAAATCAGAAAGCAGAATATCTTGGTCAATTTAAAAAAAGGACAAAGTGACAGTAAAGGTTGCCTTTTTATGTAAAATTCTGGCTAGAGAGGAACAAATATGTTAATTTCTTAGAGCTTTTCAGAGGGAACTATTGGTTACTGTCTAAAGAAATGGAGAACTAAGATGTTAAGTAAAGATGTAATAAGAGGTATTCACTAGAATAGAAATATAAACCAGAATTGTCCACCTTCTAAAGTGAGAGAATTATTTTTAAACTGTAAATTTAGAAAACATAATATGCAAAATATGATAAAGCTACAGCAAACACACCCATCATGTCAGTAAATAAAAATGGCCTCCCAGCCCCCAGGCCCCCTGCCTGGCCTGCACCTGGCTGCCTCACTACAAAGAGTGTAGAAAGATCATTAAACGCCTGAAAAAGCCACCAACGGCTACAGGACTCTCCTTTATCCATCTGCCTGGATCACAGGAAAACTGCCCTGTGCCTTGCTGGCTCAACATGGTATATAAGAGGTGGTTTCAACATTTCAATCTGTTAAAATAATATTTCTTAACATTCTGCTCATTTTCTAAATATTAATAAACACATGCAGTTCGCAGCAACATGGATGGAGCTAGAAGGGATCATGCTCAGCGAAATAAGCCAGAAGGAAAAAGAAAAATATTGAATGGTTTCACTGATAAGAGGAACATAGGGGAGCCAAATAAGAGACCAGGAGGAGAAAATAACACAGAAAACAAAAACAAAACCAGCAGGCAACATAAATAAGATTCTTCAGGGGAGGAGGAGGAAGAGGGACCAGAATAGGGAAGAAAAGAGCACAAGGGACTATGGTGATGGTTCAGGATGAATTGGTGGTGAGAAACTTATGGGGAATACACAATAATGTAAAGGACATAAATAAAAAAAAATAATAATAAAACAATATATTTTAACTAAATGTCTTTTAAAGTAGGAGCAGAAAAACTTTTGTTCTGATACCAACACGTAACGCTGGGTTTTCTTGTTGACCTCCTATATGGTTCTTTAAAAATCAAATATTTTCCCCTAATATTTAAATCAATGCCTATACTTTGGGGAATATAAATAAAAGTATCGAGAAGGAAATAACCACTACATTTACACCGCTCTCAGAAATAACCATAGTCACTCAGCATTTTGGTATATTTCTTTCTAGTTATTTATGCATATGAGAATATAGTTCATAAGTGGGTTTATAATTTTGCATACTGATTTGTACCCCCTTAACTTTCTAAAAGTTATTTAAAACCTTCAAAAGCAGAGGATCGCTGGGACTGCAATTAGGGGATTTCTTGAAGATGAGCTACCGATTGGGGAATCTAAATTATGACT
>PVIJ01003472.1:58440-134724 GCA_004024925.1 Scalopus aquaticus
CCCCCACTCCCACTACCTCCCCCCCCCCCCCAGAACTTCCTCAGAAAGATAAGAGATTGAATTTGTTATTTAGAAATATGGAGGTTAATGCAAGCTAGATCGAAAAGATTTAGAAGTGGTTGCTTTTGGAGAGCAGGACTGGGGTAGAGAGCAGTGGGACAGAGAACTGCTGTTTTTCATTTGAAGCCCTTACAACTATTTTATTTTTTTTTAACAACAGACATTTACTAGATTAACAAAATCATTAAAAAGTAAAGGTGATAGGTTTTTAAGTCTTCAAAACATTTTCATTATGCATATTTCCTCATATAGGTCTCTTTTTTATCAAAAAGAACTTTCTATTCTGTATTACATTAATTTTCTATCATGAGTTGCCATTACTTTATCAGCGTTTTTAAAGATCTCTTCCTGTTTTTAACCTCATTGTTGAGATTAATTAAATGCATGCTATCGTCTAACCAGTTCTAACTTTAAAAAATCAGATACTCACAGAGAAGAGAATTGTTTAGCAGGTTCCAGTAATTCTTAAAGATAAAGACTCATAGAACTTTTGTACTTAAGTATGTTTTCTATTTTTGCTAATAAGTGAAACTATTTTTCATAAAATTCGAGCTCTAGAGTCACAGATTTTGTAACATCAAGGTGTACAGGGAGGATATTTCAGAGAATGGGTACTGGACCATGTCCCAAATGTGGCTTCTTTAAAGACTTTGCTTGAGAGTTTAGATGTTACAATGAAATCAGTACCCATCTAACAATTTGACCACTGCATCTGGGGTTATGTTTTCTAAGCAGAGCAGCCCTCTTGCTCAACCGCAAAGGCACCTTATGAGTTACAGAGGAACTGGAGCATATTTGTATTTGTAAAGAAAGAAAACTTTGGGGGGACAAAAGCACGTTCTAGTTCTTATAGCTTTACTTTATTTCCTCAAGTTACATTCTAGTGACAACTGAAAGGGGATGCTATCCTTTGTTGAAAACCCTTAATAGGAGTTTCCTGGAAAACATAAGAATAGAGAAATGAAAAGAAAGTAACTAATTAAAAAACAAAATCCCACAGCCCCTTGCAGTTGCCCCTTGATCTCCACCAAATTAGAGGAAGTTCGGTGGAGAATGAGACACCTGGAACTTGAAGACACTATCTGTCCTCTCCCTGAGCTGTCACACAAATCTACGTTTGCCTTCGCAGTTCATCACCTGGTGGTCTGATGGGTGTGAGAGCCAGCACAGGTGAACAGAGAGCAGCTCAAGAGACACCATTTGTTTAGGAAAGATGAGTTATAGGCTAAGACTGCTTCTCCTTGAAATCTTTGAACTTTCTTTCAATGTTGTTACGTGGTTTTGATTTTATCTTGGTCAGGTCCTCATGTGGGCAGGTGGGGTGGAGACCTCATTCTTGCTGTACTTCTGTGGTGTGATATTCTAACTGTTGTTTGTTCCCCATTAATTTTTAGTGTGTTGCTATACTCTTTGATAAAGTCAGAAATGCTGTAAACGACTTTTAATTGATGTAGTATGAAGTTACACCTTTATTTTTGTTACTTCGGGAAAATATCTTAGAGGTAAAAGTATATAAAAGGAAAAGAATATGTCCAAAGACAAGATGGTATCACTGTTTTTATCACTTTTACTCCTGGTCCCTGACTTATGATGGTCAACTTAAGATTTTTTCAGCTGATGCTAGTGTGGAAGATATGAATTCAGTGGGCACCATACATTGAACATTAGATGGATCTTTTCCCTCCACTACAGATACGTGGTAAAAGACTCTCGTGCTGCTGGGCAGCGGCAGCAAACCACAGCTCCCAGTCAGCCACGCGATCAGAGAGTAACAATGATACTCAACAGACCATTTGCTACTTTCAGTACAATATTCAATAAATGATGATATATTCAACACTTCGTTATAAATAAGCTTTGTGTTCAGAGGATTTTGCCCAACTACAGGCTACTGTACATATTCTGAGCATATTTAAAGTAGGATCGGCTAAATTGTAATGTTCGGTAGATTAGGTATACTAAATGCATTTTCAATTAACAGTATTTTCAATTTTTGTGGATGGCACCTATAGGTCAAGGAATATCTATATATCTTATCCTTCAACCCTCAGAAAATATTTATTATATAGTGCTGGTAAATAAAATATTTTTAAAATTTAGGTTGACATACTAACACAAAACACATTTTCCATTTTCTGAAACTTATTTTTTAATGTAGAATTATCCTTGCTTGCTGATTTTTCCTCTGGATTAATCTCAGTATTTTCTTAGCTGTGAAAACATACTTTCTTTTGCATATGTACTTGGACTTCTATTACACATCTTTTCAAATCTAAGCTCATTTATTATCTCTGTCTTTTCATCATTTGCTTCTTAAATTTAGATATAGTTCATGTGTTTCTTTCTTATAGAAAATCTAAATCTAGCCTTACGTAATTTTTTTCAAGTGATGAGAACCCATTTCTTTCTTTATGTTTCTAACTTATCCTGAAAAGGAATTAAGATGATTTATAATACCACATAAAGTATAGTGGGATAAATTCAATTAGAAGTAAGCAAAAGGAAACAAATGCTGGGAAAGTAAGAAACCAACAGTGAGGTCAACACCCAACTGCTTGCTAACTAGAGCCACAGTTTGGCTTGGTGCTTTACCCCCAGTTTTTCTTTAAGTCCCTTCCTTGTAGCCAGAGAACTGTCCCCATGCGTATTAGCCAGGATTCTCCAGAGAAGAAGCTGAATATATGAATATACATATATATATTTTAAGGAAAAAAAATGTATATGTTTAAAGAAATTGGCTCATGTAATTATACAAACTGAGAAGTCCAAGATCTGCAATTTTAAGTCCTGAGGCTGTCGGGTTGGAGACTAGGAAGAGAAAAAGTCCAAACAAGACCATCTCCTGGCAAAATTTCCTCTCACACTGGGAAGTTCAGGTTTTTTTTGTTTTAGTCAGGCTTTAGCTGTTAGAAGGAGGCCCAGCTACAATATGGAGAACTGGAAAACGGACCTTCAGGCTGACTTGTGCTAGAGACTTCCATCTTATGCTAGAGACTTCACCTTACTGAACTTTTAACTTTAAAAAAGAAACTATATATATTGGCTAGCAAGGACCAATTTCCAGCTGGACATAGTCTTATCTGAGAATTATGCACATATTGTTGATTTTCTTTTTCTCCTCTCCATGGTACTCAAGGCTAGCATGACTAAAGCCAATAAACTCTAATCCTAATTCTTGGTAAACAAGCTTTTGCAATCATATCTTTTACTCTTTTGTTCTTTATAAACCCTTAAACAAAGGCCTCAAGGAGAAATAATTTGGGCTAATACCTGAGTTTGTACTCCCCACTTTGCAAAAGGAAGACCTCCTCCCTCCCAAATAAATGCCACTATTTTATTGTTAACTTCCTTGTGTTTTTCTTGGTTGACAAGGGCACTCTGCTTTACTAAAAATCCACCAAATAAAATATAACTGTCACCTAAAAATACCCTCCCAGAAATATCCAGAATCATTGACTAGCTATCTGGGCACTGTGGCATAGTCAAGTTGACATATTAAATTGACTATCACACCACTGAAGGCTGCTCCTTGCCTTTACCCTCCTTCTTGCCTTTCTTTTCCCCATTGCACATGCCCTTTCTAATTTCCCTTATCCATGAAGCTTTTCTCATATTTTACCTTATTCCTTTTTCTCACACCCTACATTAAAGAGAATCAAAATTCCAAAGAGGCCATTAGACCATCAGTTCATATTTCCTGGATTGGGTGAAGCTACTTTCCTGTCTGGTGGCCAACAACTGCTTGTAAACGGGCTTTTGGGTTATCTTGAGCTTCTTGCCAACATCCCCTCCACTGGCCCTGCTCCTCCCACTCCTTGGGAAAATTCCTTACATTGTTACAGGTCTAACATGAACCAACATTTCTGCTAGAGCTTAGGAATTAGCTTTACTAACTGAGGTCACGTGATTTGAACGCTAATGAAGCCAGTATATAGGGTGCTGTCTCTAGCAATTTACCTTAATCCCTAATGAAGATCAAGCAATAGGAAGTTTCCTGAGAAAAATTTCCCAGGACCTGGCAATCCGGTGTTTCTCTACTAAAGGGGAATCACTCCCTTGCTTCATTTGCTCCCCTGAAGAACAGAGAATTCAGGCCAGTCAGGCATGGTGGGAATTTTTGCTCTCCCTGGAAGGGTTCTGAAACTTGAGAGAAAAACAACTTTCTAGCTTACTTTCAGAAGAAAACAAAAACAAGAATGAAATAAAAATAGGACAAAAAAAGAAAAACATAAAACTTACAGGCAGAGACTCAAATCTAAGTCAGCATTGTGCCCCCTTTCCTTGATGCACAGGAAATCCTTAAACGCTTAACCGTCATTTATGAAGACTTACAATATTCCCATGTGATCCAAGCCCAGATCTCAGACCAGTCACAGCTCTGTGATCTATAGAAAGTTACACAGACTGCTTCTAACTTAACTCATCTATAAAATTGAATGAATGTTTTCCTCTCAAAATTACTGAGAGGTTACTGAAGTAATATATAGGAAAGGGTTCTGTATACTGCTAAGTGCTGTCCGAAATTAGATATATAGTCAATCAGTTAAAGCCATACTGAAAGCATAAAAACAAGTGGTCAGATAGTTCATTAATGCAAAAATAACAGATGAATTAGTCAGCACTTTAAATATAGGAAGAAGAAATGAGGTTTGTTAGGAAGAAGAGTTCAGTTATTTTTACAAGGTGCTTGCTCCCTTCCCAGTGGAAAATATAAACATGCATGTGTGTTTACATTCCATAGGTATCTGCATTAGTAAGTTGTTTTATGCTTTCTCTGATCAACATAGAAAAATAATCACTTTTAAGCTAATAAATTTGAGTAATCTGATAGAGGAATTTAGCTGGAACAGTGAAAAACAATTCAGTGATAGGTATATAATGTCAAAATATTAAGCATATTTGTGCACGTATAAATGTTTTTTATTTGTGAAGGAAATAACATGTTACTCTCTGTGTGCTTTAATTTTTTAACTTAGCATTGACTTCCACCGTATGTTGAACTTTTTGATTCTCTTGTTTTTTTTTTTTAATGTGGTCAAGTATATATCATAGAACAGACCACCTTAACTGAAAACATCACATTTGTGACATTTCAAAAATATGCCACATCAAAGGTAGGCAATAGAATTTTTTCCTAGCCTGTTCAAGTTCCCTCACCCTGCGCACCTGTTCCGTGGCCCCAACAACTCCCACCCATAACCATCTCACCTATTTCGAACCAAAGCATATTTAGTATCTATAATTCTTACATACTATTCAGTAACATTATTTCTTTGTAAATTATATTTGTACTTAGATGCTTATTCCTCTTTATACCAACTAATATTAATAGCTAACACTAGCTGGGGACATACTATGTTCCAGGCCCTGTTCTAAAATTGCATGAATTACAAGAAAAAAAACAAACAACCATTAAAAACAAACAGGATTTGAACAGACAATTGTCCAAAGGAAACATATAGGTGGCCACTGAGCACATGAAATGATATTCATTATCTCTTATTATTAGAGAAATTAAAGTCAAAGCAATTATGAGACATTACCTCACACTTCGATAATAATGGCTATTATCAAAAAGGTGAGAAACAAGTGTTAGTGAGGATGTGGAAAGAAAGGGCTCCTCATACACTGTTGGTGGGAATGTAAATTGGTGCAACCATTATGGAGAGCAGTATGGAAATCTTCAAAAATTAAAAATGGGAATTCCACACAAATCAGTTATCCCATTTCTGGGTATTTACTCAAAAAACACAAAAAGACTAATTCAAAGAGTTATATGTACTTCAATGTTTGTTGCAGCACTATTTACAATAACCAAGAATTGGAAACAACCTCAGTGCCCTTGTATTGATGAATGGATAAAAATGTGGTATCTTTCTACAAAGGTATACTAGTCAGCTATAAAAAGAGGAAATCTTGTTATGAGCAATAAGCATAGATCTGGAGGGAATTATGTTTAGTGAAATAAGCCAGCCAGAGGAAGATAAACACCATTTATTTCACTCATTCATATGTAGTATATAAATTAACTAATGAACTAAATGAAACAAAAACAAACTTTCGACTACAAGACCAATTAGTGGTTACCAGAAGGGTATGGGGGAAAGGAGGGGTGGGTCTATGGGGAAAAGGGGACATTGGTATGGTAAGGGATAGATTTGGACTTTATTTTTTTTTAATATATTGTTATTTATGTCTTTTACATTTTGTATTCCCCTTGGGTAGCCCACCACCAATTCACCCGTGATCCATCTCCATGGTCCCTTATGTTCTTTTCTATTCCATTTTGTGCCCTTTTCCTTCCCTCCCCCTGCCTCCCCTCCCCACCCCCCCGCTGATTGTCTCTCTCCTATTTGGTTTCCTTATAGTGATTTGGACTTTTTAATATCAAACTTATTGTAGTATAAATACATGTTGATTCTTGATAAAGTTATATAATGTTATAATGCAATGTTATTACAATAAAAAATTACTAGTAACTTAGTATCTGAAATAACCCTATGAGATAGATACTTTTATCTTTCTTGAATAGATGAGAAAGATTGAGGCATAGAAGCATGAAGTACATTCGTGGATCAGGCATCCAGAAGGCATTGGTTCCAGGATCCCTACAAATATCAAAATTCATAGATGCTCAAGTCTTTTCTATAAAATAGTACATAAATTTGATATAACCTATGCATATCTTCCCATGTACTTTAAATCATCTGATATACTATAAATACCATCTAAATAGCTGTTTTACTGTATCATTTAGGGAATAATGGTCAGAAAAAAGTCTGTACATGTTTACACTGACTTAACCATCATAGGTCTAACTATACAGAATGCTTTTTCAATCTGCATTTAATTGAATCCGAGGAGGCAGAACCCAAGGCTAGAACTGTATTGTCTCTACACCACAAAGTCAAGTGTGAAGTCACAGTAGTCTGACTTCAAGGCAGCACCCAAACCACTGAGTTCGGAAAACTTGATAGAAGTCTAGACTTTGCTGGAGAAACTCAGGTACCTCCAGCACTTAACCATGATTTGCATTCAATAAAGGACCTGTAAATGTCTTGTGGTTGTTGCCCTGTAAAAAAAATCCTCTTGTGGGGTTCCCTGGTGGTGCAGAGGTTAAAGTCTCAGCTATCAAGCTATCGCCAGCTTGCCGGGGCCTGAGTTTGATCCCCAGCCTAGGAGCTAACCCACATGGCGCAGCAGACCTCTCCTATCTCACCTGCTGCTCCCCTTAGCAATGGATTTCAGAAGTTCCACCTGTTCTGTTCCCCACTTTGTCTGTGTTGGGTCCTCTCACCCCCCACACCTCTGTTCTACACCCCAGTCTTGTATGCATAAATAAATAAAAATAAATCTTTAAAAAAATAAAAAGTTCATATCCTTTTTAAAAATCCTCTTATTATAGTAACATACATCTGAAAGGATATATTCATATAACTAAATCATATACGGCATTAAAAAGCAAAGCTACCTGTATAAAAAGAAAAGATTCTATGTTATGGAATAAATAAAGAAAAAATGCTAAGAAGCTTACAGTTTAGAAATGATATTTTTTATGTTTTTGCCTAATCTTTTTGTCCTTACATTAAAATAATTTTTTATATTAAGCTGACTTGTATTGAGCTCAGAATCAAGGAATGTTAATGATATTGAGACTTCTCTGACACTGATTTTTTTCTCATTATCACCTGTGGTTTGGTGACATAACTATAGAAACATGGATAGAAACTCCCCATTATGTAACAAACCACTTCCTGTGTCTGTTTATTCATTTATCTGCAGTATTTTAGTTAAGACTTTTCCACATGCAGGGTCATATAATTGCAACTATTTCACTACATGGTGCATAAACAGCATAGTGTGCTGAAGAGTAAAGACTTAATTGCCAGATTTTAAGGCTAGAATCTTACTGGGCACATAATATGTACCTCATCAGAGTAGTAGAATTGATTAATTTTGCTAGTATACGGGAAGTACGCGGACTTTTCATTTATTTTCTTTATTAAGTACCACGCCCATAATAAGTGCTTTGTATTTACCATTATTATTACTAAGGTCCCATAAATCTCAGGAAATAGGCTTATTCCAGTCTTCTCTAATTAGAAGCTTTAACCTGAAGGACAACAAAGTGAAGCTTCTATTCTCATAGGAATTTTCAAAGAGAACCCAATTGTAAGCCGCTTACATGTCTTTAAAATATATCTAGCAGGTGATTCTGCTTGAGCATTCCCAGCAATGGTGAGATTACTATCTCTCAGGAGATTTCATTCCATAGTGTGATTGTTTCATTATGAATAAGCTTATATTTTATATTGAACAGAAACCTACCCTTCTGTAAATTCTACTCACTGGTATTGTGGTAAATCAGCACAGCAGAGGTTTTCCAATTTCTTGGGAATCCGGGGGATTCTTAGAATGTTTGATTTGAATTTTATTTTTAAAAAATTTTTTATTTGGGAAGGAAATAGCATGTTGTCCAAAATTAGGTATGTAACACCCTTAGGAAGATTGCTTAGCTTTTCCAATTCTTAGCTTTTTGATCTGTAAAATGGGTATGATTAGTACAATAATAATAAGCACTCTGTAAATGTTAGCTGCATCTTTGTAATTATTATTGTATTGGCATTTTGACACAAGTGATTAGAAGTTTTCCTTAAATGTCTATGGTTCTGTTTTATGCTTGCTTGCTGCAGACAATTCTCAGCTATCCTCTTCCTTGGCCCTATGGGGGACTTCTTCTGAGGGTTCAAATCCCAGATGTGGGCTTATAATAACAATCATGAGTTTACCAGGTCTACATCTCTGTCAAGACAGTCCACCTGGAGTTACCACTCAGCTTCCAGCAGCTGTAGTCCCTAAATATCTTTCAAGACATGTGTTCACGTACCCCAGCTTTCCTGGCAGCTAAGGTTTAGGAATTCACAGGAGTTGAGTTTTGCTAATACCAAGTTGCTGAGAGGCTTTTCATGGCTGTGTGACTTCTTGTGGCTGCTCCCTGCATGCTATCATTCCTGCAGATTCTCAGCTGCCAGACAATGCAAAGGACTCTGGGACCTCAGCATAGGGAGGAAACCGCCACAGCAGATTTCTTCTTTGGGAATAATTCTGGTCTCATGTCAATCCAACTTTGGAGAGACTGGATTCTGGAGATTAGGGAGACTTAGTAGCACTCAATCCTCAGTTTAGAAAACCATCTTATGTTTTTCCAGATTTCCCACTCAGCTCCTCTGAGAAGGAGCAAGGGTCAGGAAGAAATCTGTTGAAATTTGGCTAAAATAATATCTCCCTTTGGTAAAATCTGTGGAATATTTTTTAACTAGTTTTAAAAATTATAAATATTATATATGCATTATAATCTTTCCCTGAACATTAACCAGTATATATACAACGTTAAATAAAATTATATGTGCCTTACCATTATTACCCTCAATTCCAGTGCTAACTGATAGGGCTTATAAATTGTTGCAGAAATTTTATATTCTTATGTCTATAATTATGTATATATGACTATTTTATACAGAGGGACTCTTACTGACACAGTGAACATACAAATGTGTGCTTCACATTATTTATATTTTGTTCATTTTTCCATAGCAGCACAGCTATGTATGTTGTTTCCTCATTTTGAGTTGTTTTATAACATTTCAGTTAGTTAAAAAAAAAAAAAAAAACACCTAACCTGTACTTTATTCATAAATATTGAGTAAATATTGAGATTCCTTTTTTAAAAATTTCGAAAGTGTGGTAACTAGCCTCTGATGAACCCCTTCTCCTGGGGTTCACTTCCTGGTATATTCCCTTTGCTCACTGAATTGGGCTGACCTAGATAACAGAAAGATATTACAGGAATGGTGGCATATGACTTCCAGGACTAAGTCATCAAAAGCATTAGAGGGCCTCCCTGGTGGCACAGCAGGTTAGGCGCTGCGCTGTGGAGCTGTCAGCAGCAGCGACGCAAGTTCGATGCTGGGCTGGGGAGATTCCCACATGGTGCAGCAGACCTCTCCTGCCTCACCTGCCCCTCCCCTCGGCAGTGTATTTCCATTGGTCTAACTGTTCTGCTCCGGACTCTGTCTCTGGTGAACCCTCTCACCGCCCCATGCCTCTGGCCTGTATCCCAGCTCGTATGCATAAATAAATAAATCTTAAAAAAAAAAAAAAAGCATTAGGGCTCCTGAACCTTGCTCTCTCTTAGCCCACTTAGTCTGGTAGAAACCAGATACCATGTCATGGGGACACTTTAACAGTCTTGCTGAGAGGGCCATGGGGAACAGACCTTCTGCAACCCATCAGCCACATCACCAAGTCACAATGGAACTGGACCTACATCCCTAGTCAGACCTTGAGATGACAGCAGCCTTTACACACCTTGACTACAACCTGCCAGCTAAGCTGCTCTCCCTCTCCTAAGACACAGAAGCTGCATGGAGTAATCATGCTTATTTTGATTTTACACTTTTTAAGTTTTGGAGTATTTCTTATACAGCAAAAAATAATTATTACACTCACAGTACCATGATAATTATCTATGTCTGCTCATATTTGTGAGGCTATGAAAATATAAAACAATTCCTAGAAGTAGAATTACTGAGCTGAAAAGAATGTGAATTTTAAACTTCATTCAATGTGAAATTTCATTTAATAATGTCCCACAGTGAATGAAAGGAATTTCCCCACCTGACCCTAAGCATTATAGCTCAAACTAGATTTTTTTCCATCTTCGAAGATATATATATATATATATATATACATTCTTAATGTATTATGTATACATATGTAAGCGTTTGTTTCAACATAGGTTTTTAATGTTAAAAATGCTTGAAATTCTCCGTACTGAGCTTTCAACAAGAGTGGGGGTGGGTTGGGCAGAGAGAACTGAGTCTAATTCATTTATAAAATGACTAGAGTATCTCCTTAGGTCCTTAATTCCTCCACCCATATCACCCCATGTATCTTAGGTACTCTCTTCGTTTTCTGTGTTTTTTTTCTTTTGTTCTGATTTTCACCTCCCCTGACTTCCATACTTTTCAGTATAAAGGTCCAGAGATTGACGCGGGTTAGGGTGGGGGGAGGGGAGGGATGAATATGTGAAGCACAGAGGATTTTTAGGACAGTGAAACTCTTCTATGTGATAATGCAATGGTGGCTACATGCCACTATGCATTTGTCCAAATCTATAATGTATACAACAGAAAGAGTAAATATTGAAAATCATGGACTTGGGGTGATAATGATGCATTAATGTATTTTCATCATTTGGAACAAATGTACCACTCTGGAGGGGGTGCTGTTAATGGGGAAGTCTATACAGATGTGGGGCCTGAGAGGTGATGGGAAATTTCTGTACCTTCCATTCAATTTTGTTGTGAACTTAAAACTGCTCTTAAAAAAAACTAAAGTCTATTTTTTAAAAAACTGACATCAGACCTCTGTCATTCTAAAGTGTAAATGATTGCTGAAAGGTCAAGGTACTACCTCTCCTAGGTGCCTTTTAACATGGAATGTAGCTGTTTAAAGCTGATAGACTAAAGCTTTGGTTCTGTCTACAGGTGGTACAGGAGAGTTTAGGGGACCTCACAGCTTTCCCATGGTTACAAAGAGAAGAAGGGAGCAGAGATGAAAGGCCAGAGGCAAAATGAAAGAGCTGAGGAATTGAGGGCACAAGATTTGTGTCCTGGTTGTGGCTCTATTATTTCCTGGATGAGTGATCTTGAGAACTTGCTGTGAATCGTTTTTCTCACCTGAGTAACGTGTATAATAAGCACATCCTATCAGTGCTTGAATGAACATACATTGAGATAACAAAATAATACATGCAGACATACTTTATTAATTAAAGAATACAAAAATATTGCTAACTAGTCACAAAGAGGGAAGATGTGCTTTTGAAACTTTTAGACTCCAGACGACTTGGCATCAGCCTACCTGGATTCCAACAGTCAGCTCTTCTTTTCCGTTAGCTCAGTGCTGCCACTTTCTTATCTCTAAAATTGGGATAACAATATTTACTTCTTGGCTTGTTTTAAAGATTAAAATAGGGATGCTTGTAAACTATTTAGAAAAGTGTCTGCTTTTCCTCAGTCCCACACCAGAAAGTGCTCAACAAAGTTATTATTGCAAGTCCTTTCCAAATCCACGCAGAAAGACATTAGTGTCTGTCTTTGAAATTCAGCTCAATCAAGGCAGGTCCCACTGCAGAAGAAACTCTGACTTTTCAGGACTTCTCTTAAGGTATCTGTCACCTTCTGCCTCCCCTGCCATAGTGCCACTGCTCACTCCTCAACCCTGAAAGTGAGTAGGTGGCTTTTGTATTCACCATTCTATTAAAAAATGTTTTAGAGGAAGTAAATTATATAGCATACTTTGGATAGTTAAAAGTGAGGTGATGCATTTTGAAAGGGAGAGAATTTTAAAAATACAGAACAGTGAATAATCCTGTTTTTAACTTGCAATACACATTTGGGGGGTATAGGTATAGATGAGAACTAAAATAATACTATTACTGTTGATAAACTTTTGAAAAAGATTTTTATTCTTCTTTTCTTCATTTATTTTCAGTTGTCACCTGTCTTCTTGGATAGTTATAACTTCCTTCCTGCAAAGCTGCCGGGCTTCTCTAGGACTGGGGAGGTTCTGAACATTGCGTGTGACTGCTTTTCTCAGTTCAGTAAAGAGATCAGTCACCAAGTCACCCTTTACTCTCCAGTGATGGCTGCCACCTCTCATTTTCATGAGAAATGATAAAAGCAAATGAGTCAGCCCCTCGGACCCTTCAAGAATGGCACGCGATGTTCAGGTTAACCTCAACCTTAGCTGGAACTGAAGAGGTTTCAAAAAAAGTCTTCAAAGAAACCCTCCTTCCAAAAATACAGGCATGCATCTGGCTTCCTTCTGTCTTTCCCCCTTCAATTTGCCGCTTATTTGGTTTTCTGGATTTCATTTAACTTTTCAAAAATATCAAAGTATGATTTTTAGTTTAGACCAAAAAAGCAGTGATATAATAGCCTGTGATCTTCCCCTTGAAGGTAAGATTCTGCACCGATACGTGTAAAGAGAAGGTCTTTTGAATAATAGAAGGGACGGATGTGTTTATCCCCTTAATTATCAGTCACCTTCTAGTCAACAAGTAGAATATAAGAAGGACCTTTCTGCTTATGCCACTTTGTTGATTTCCTTTTCTTCCTCATATAAGTTTTGTTTTAATGACTATTTTCATAATTGTGCCATGTCTTCTCCTCCTATGTTTCTAACTGCATTTTAAAAAATTACCACAATTTTTACTTTAAGGATTTGGAAGGATATGCAATAAAACAATCATTAAATAAGAGGAGAAAAGAAATTCTCCTATTACCTAAATAAAAGGTAAGTCTAAACTATTTTTATAAATATAAAGCTTTATAAATACTTGTTGATAAGGAGTTGGTACTTTATATGGTGGGAGGGGGGTAAAGAATTTGGTTCTTTTGAACTATTTTTTGTTGTCCCTGTATGTATAGCCTCTAGAACAAAAGCAAACCAATAATATTTTGAAATTGTTTAGTCATGAACCACCATAGTCCATGAGCATTCTTTGTTATTTGCAAGAATTTGATGTATTATCATCAGACTAGGTAAGGTAAAATTGTGGAGACCAGACCTTTGGGCAGAGGAGAGTGAATAAAGTTCATGGAAAAAGAAGTTTGGTATTAAAGAAACTGATTTAGCCCAGTGGTTAACAGGATTAAACAGGATGGTTAATTATTTGGCCAGAAACATTAATCTTTTAAAGAAATAGAATTTTTATCATGTGACTAAGACTTGGAATTATTGTTTTTGTATATTTATGTACATTCTTTTTTTAAAAAAAGATATATTTATTTATTTATGCATACAAACTAGGGTGTAGGCCAGAGGTGTGGGGTGGTGAGAGGATTCACCAGAGACAGAATGGGGAACAGAACAGGCAGATCGACTGAAGTGCACTGCCAAGGGGAGCAGTGGGCGAGGCAGGAGAGGTCTGCTGTGCCATGTGGGAATCTCCCCGGTTGGGTATTGAACTCGTGCTGCAGTGGCTCTGGATAGCTTCATAGTGCTGCACTTAACCTGTTGTGCCACCAGGGAGGCCCTGTATTTATGTACATTCTTTATCATAACTCATATCAAAAGCATTGACCTCATATATTTGAGAAAATAAATATTCACTATAAACATGTTTTAAGACAATAAGAAATGCCAAACTGGGAGAGATCCATGATTCAGTCACCCCAGTCTCACCTGTTTCAGATTGATCCAGAGGTAATGGGTGTGGTGACCTGGAGCTTGTCCGCCAGACAACACTAAGGTTTGAGTAGAGCCCATAAGCCATGCTCGTAACAGTGCTCAGAAAGTGTTTGGCTTGGTAATGATTAGTATTTGTTGAACAAATGAATAAGCCATAAAATCAACCACTGTATAATTAATTACATTCCCTTGAAGCTAATCTTAGCTTACGTTACCTATTTTATATGGCAAGTTCTTTGTTTTAAGTGTCTTGCATTATCTTAAAAATCATGTGACTTCAGCATCCAGAACTTTTTTTCCCTACCTTGGTATTATGCTTGGATTTGATTAGTCTTAACCTTATGTTAAAGAAGAAAAGATACATCACCCTAATGTACTTCCTGCTTCTGGTCAAACTGTTGCACAGTTTGGAAGAATCTAGTTTAGGTGATAAACAACAAACCCATAAGAAAACAAAATGCTTTCAAGTATTTATTGCAAGGCCTATCTGAAGGATAAATGTTAATAAGTTATGACTACTACTTATCTCCAGGGATATTACAAGATTAACAGGAGCAGATAGGAAAGACAAGCATGATTTATCAGTAATACTGGCAGAAAGTTAATTATAGGGGAATGAGCTATTATGTAGAAGTGACTTATTGCAATGGACCCTAACAAAGTTTTATGGCATATATTAATATCATTTTGAAAGTCCTAGAGACACAAAAAGAGGGAGAAAGCAGAAGCTAATTGATTTGGCCCATGGAGAATTTGTTGACAGAGAACCTACCATAATTAACAATTTCCAGGAACTGAAATGAATGATTTATTGTATCTCTATGAGTATGGAAATGAAGCACTTTGCCAAGTATTTGTTGCCCTAAGTTAGACACTGCACAGGACTTGCTTTATTCTTTTGGGTAGAAATGCAATTAAAAGATAAATCCAATTTGGGTGTTTCATTTTTTGATGTTTTTTGATTTTTATTTTGAGAGTAAGGAGTCATTTTAGATTTGTATTCTCACACCAACCACATACCAAAAAGTCTGATTGCTTTGAGAGTGCATTGGCAAAATAATTTTCTACCTCTGCCTTCTCAGTGAGTATACACTTTCAACAGGTTGGAGACATTAAGAGAATTACTTCAGGAGGTACTTCAATTTGCAACAACTGAGATGTTTTCAAAATGCCTTCTCCTGGTTTCCAGGGTATTTATTTCCCGGCTTCCTCTCTGCAGAGTTGCTTCAAGCTGGCATTCCTCTCTAAAGATGTTGGGGGCAGATAAAAACTCCATTGTTAGCAACCACAAGCTACTGCACTATTGTTTGTGACCTTCCTTTATTAAGCACCTCTGGAATTGTCATAATCTTGACAAATCATCTGTTTCCTTATGGGATCCTGACACATTACTTAATATCAAGAAAGACTATAACGGGCATCTTCAGTGTGAAGTAAGAATTTTGCACAATCTGAGAGAAGAGAGAAGGTAAGATTCCACTGATGGATCACCCAACAGGTTGACAAGTCTTTGGATTTAAACCTGGTTGAATATGGAGAGCAGAAAATGGGACAGGTAGAAAGAGAGACACCACTGTGTCCTCTTGCGCATGGGCCCCTGCCTGGGAATGGCTTGGCCTTGTGCAGTTGGATGTCCTACTTCTCTACTTCCATATGGGATCACTCAATACTGCAGAGCTTTTCTTAGGAATCTACCACAAACACCCTCTAACTTTTTTCATAATAACATCCTTTCAGTGAGGCTTCTTCTTTTATTTCTTTCTAAAATCAACCTGAGTAAAGACTGTAGCACCCACACCGTACTTCCTGTGAATTTCACATCAGTCATAGGATTTTTGAGTGGGAGGGTTGTTTGAAGCCTTTTAGTACAACTTCCTCCTTTCACACAGAAGATGCTGAAGTTGTGGTAGGCAGAGGGTGACCGCCCTCATGACCACCCACAGCTAGCAGTCATTGCCCGGGCCGGCATCCATGAAACCCTGATTTTCTCTGATTTAATTTTTCTGTCCAGAGACTTTGGACTTGACTTATGCCACTACTCAGATTAGAGGCTTTTGGAGCAAAAGCCTTTATGGGGAGTTTTGCAGAAAGAATGAAAAAAAAAAAAAGACAAAAAAGGGCAAATGTTTTTAATGTGTGTGGGAATTTTCGGAATTGCGTTTGAGGACTGTGGTTTTATAGCAATAACCCAGTCATCAAAGAATCCTACCATTTTTATTATTATTATTATAGGGAAGACATTTTCAGCCAATAGGAGTAAGGGTCACCTACGAGACAGGCAGCCAAGGAGAGCAGTTTACTTCCTCCTCCGAACCCCCAGTTTTGCTTTAGTCATGCCTACTAAATGAGGGTAACCTGTGGGGATCAGAGACTGAAGTTCCCACAGCTCAGCTGAGCTCCTCCTTTGACCTGTTACTGGAAATAGTTCTCTGGTTAGAGATAGCACGTGTTACATGTTTCCTATCATTTCTTGGGTTCCAGGATTTTTCATTGTAATTAAAATATATTCTCCACACTAACATTTTATTTTATTTTAAATTGACATGGGACTATATTTGAGTCAGTAAAAGAGATTACCCATTTGAAAAAAAACTTGAGAATACTGAAATGGCATTTTTGTCAGTTTGATTTCATACCCTTGTTATCTTCAGATTGTGGGGTTCTTCAGCGTATAAATTTCTACTGATTTCAAAGGGGAACTCCTAAGCTTTAACAAGTTATTGAAAGTGAGTTAAAAAAAATGTATAGGAGAGTTGCTTTTAGTCTTTTTTTCATACAGTGCATTAGTTTCCTTGAGCTGCAGTAACAAATTACTATGAACTGTGTTTGGCTTAAAACAACAAAAATTTATGCCTAATAATTCTAGAGGGTAGAAGTCTAAAAGCAGGCTCATGGTCATGCTGAAGATGCTAGGAAAGGATCTGTTCTAGCCTCCCCTAGTTTCTGGTAGCTTCAGGAATGGCCTGGCTTGTAGATGGCCACCTTCTACCTGTGTCTTTTCGCATCATCATTCCTCTGTGCATATCTGTGTCCAAATTCCCCCCTATTGGAAGGACATCAGTCATTTAGGAATAGAACCCACCCTAACAACCTCATTTGAACTTGATTATCTTGAAGGAGACCCTGCCTTGAAATAAGATCAAATTCTAAGGAACTAGGGGTTATGACTCCAACATACCTTTGCTTGGGCAACACAATTCAACCCATAATAACACATGCTGCTAAAACATTGAATGCAGTTGCTACTTAGAGTTTCAGGGCTACTCAAAACCAAGTATCAGATTGGGACTTTTCACCAGCTCATCCTACAGTTGCTTGATGCACTTCTCATAACTGTGTTTGAAACCAGTTGTCTTGAAGCTTATTGGTTGGGCGTGATGTTTTCTCTCTGCTATGTGCACTTAAGATACTGCCCAGAAACACATGCAAATGGTGTGCTTGCCTTCTGTTCTGATAAGACTATCACTTCAGACAGCTGTGAAAAACATCACAAAACAAAAACGTTACACATTTTTTTGAGTTTTGTCCTGAAGGAGACAAGTTTTGTGATTACTGTATATTTGCCCCAAGTTGCTAATTTTATTTTGTTTTGGATTAAGCATCCCCCATTCTCTAAAAATGATCTGACAATAAAAATAAAGATAATTCCTACTTACAGGTCTTCTTATTCTGTGAAAATAATGTTCACATTTCAAAAAAAGTTTTATATAACTAAATACAAGAGGATACAAATATTATTTAAAGGACTCTGGAGGCATTCACTTAGCTATATCCAAATACATGGAAATAATTTGCTTTTTCAGATCTGTAACATCAGAAACACATGAATTTTCAAAATTTCATAAAAGTAACAATGCAATTAAAACTATTTACCATTTTATGATTATCACCTAAGAAGCCCAATAGTACTATTTTTACTACTATCAATTCCGATACTATTACTATTGCTAGTAATAATAACTGATATTTGTTGAGCACATATCCTGTCTGTGCAGGCCCTGTCCCAAGGGCTTTGCCATGTTCTAACGAATGTCACTTTACCACAACTCAGTGAGGTAGATACCATTACTTTCTATGCTTTATAATTGAAGAAACGGAGGCACAGAGCCCATAGTTACACAGCAAGTGGAAGAGCAAGAATTCAAATCTGGACTCACAGCTCTCACTCTTAATCACACACATGAAAATATCTTCTAGATCAATGCATTCCAAATCTGTGCCATAGAACAACAATTTATCAAAATATCCTTAAGAAAAGAAAAAAGGAGTTTATATAGCTAAATACATTTGGAATCTACTGATAAAACTCTAACTCCTTTGTGTCAACTCAATATATGCTATATTAAAACTTGTGAGAAATTTCCCAGAAAAGAAACCTATATAACAGAATACTAAAATTGTAATTTCATCCAGGCATCAAGATAAAATAAATGCAAAATTCCCAAAGAGTTGCTAAGTCACCATATGTAGGCTGTACAAGCATAATATCTGGGAACCTAGTCCACAGCTCTTGGATCCTTAAGTAGAATAGTGGGGTTTTGTGAGATTTTGGGCTAGGGGCCCCAAACATTTTCAATCTGAGAAAGCTGCTACTGTCTACATAAAGCCCAGCAAGCAAAGAATACTTAAACAGCTTAATGTGTGTTTCTGCACATCAGAGATGGCTGCAGATTGAGGTTGGTTCCCTTCTCAGAAATACAGATGCAAAAACTGGCTCATTAAACACTTGGTGGCCAGTGTAGGAGCTTGCTGCCGTGTCAGTGTCAAGATGTCTCTCTGACATCTTCAGTGTTTGGTGCCTCCCACATGGACAGGGAGGTAAAGGAAGTTGGCCATCCTGAGGGAATGAGAAGTGCGCTCAAGTTTTGAGATTCAAAGGTGGAAAGATCCTCTCTGATGGAATGTTCAACAAAGTCCTAAAATTGGCCGATATGAGTCACCTTCACCATCTGATATGCCTACAGAACAAGAAATCATTCAGCAAAACAAGGACTATAAATCCTGTTACCTCTTTCACTGTCCTTACCTAGAATTGCCAGGTAACATACAAGATGCTCAGTAAAACTTGAAATTTAGATGCAAACTAAACACTTTTTATGATAAGTATATCCCGTGCAATATTTGGGATATACTGATACCAAAATAATTTGCTATTCATTGGAAATTCAAATCTAACTAGGCAACCTAGTTTTTATCTTACTAAATCTGGCAACCTTACCCCCTCCCCACTTTTCCTGAATCAACTGGTGAGTAGGTGAATAGTAAGGGAAAGGAAAGAACAGAAGTTGTTATTTTTCTCTGAATTAACACTGAATTTTGAGATTTAAAACTCCTCTCAGAGAATAAATAGAAAAGTCAATGGACCTGGCAAGCTCTTCAGGCAAGAGCAGGGAGTGATTATACTATGATTAAATTCAAAAAGAATTGGGTGAAAATATAAATAAAAATTTTGAGTCCACCATAAATACTTGTTAGGTGACCCAGATCTTAAATTGAGCTATTCCTCTTCAGGATCACACTGACTTTCTTTTTTATTGAGATCACAACGGTTTATAACAGTGTATATAATTTGGGGTATAGGATCACACCCTTCGGATGTGTATTACCACACCACACCCACCATCAAAACACCCATAATTCTCCAACATAGTGTTTGGGCCCATCCCCCTCTTGTTCCCCACCCTTCCCTTCTGGTAACTTCAGTTCTATAGTCAGATGTTTAGGGTTTTTTGGGTTTAGTTTTTTTATTTTTGTTTGTTTGTTTTATTTCTCTATATTTCACAGATTAGTGAAATCATCTGGTATTTGTCTTTTTACTTCTGATTTATTTTGTGTAGTACCACCCCATCTAGTACGATCCACATTGTTGCAGATGGCAAGATTTCTCTTTTTTGAATAGTTGAGTGGTATTCCATTATGTATACATACCATACTGTGTGTGTGTGTGTGTGTGTGTGTGTGTGTATGCAAAGCTATTCATCTGTAGTTGGGCACTTAGGTTTTTTCCCATAACTTGGCTATTGTAAATAATGCTGCAGTGAACATAGGAGTGTACCTATCCCTTTGAATTAGTGTTTTTACTTATTTTGGGTAGGTACCTAGGCGTGGGATTGATGGATAATAAGATAGCTCTTTCTTTAATATTTCCATGGGGATTGGAACAATCTTCATTCCCACCAATCGTGTATGAAGATGTCTTTTTCTCTACATCCTTGCCAGCACTTGTCTGGTATTTTTGACATGGGTCATTCTCACAGATGTAAGATAGTACCTCATTGTGGTTATGATTTGCATTTTTCCGATGAGAAGTGATGATGATCTTTTTTCATGTACATATTGATCATCTGTATGTCTTCTTTGGAAAAGTATCTATTTAGGTTTTCTGCCCATTTTTAAAATTGGGTTATTTATTTTCTTCTTGTTGAGCTGTGTAAGTTCTCTGTAGATTCTGGATATTAGTCCCTTATTGGATAGATGATGTGCAAATATTTTCTCCCTTTCTCTCGTATTATTTTTATTGTAAGCTTATTTGGCTTTACAAAAGCTTTTTAGTAGGACCATAGGACTATTAGCTCCTCTTAGTATTTGTGTTCTCAGACCAGATTTTGGAACATCCCATTTCGTGATATAATTAACTGAAGGGCTATACCAGAGGATTTTGACAAAATTTTGTATGACTACCTGAGGCCCCTTAAGATTCATGTAAAAGAAAACCCAACACAAATGGGCTTAAACAACAAAAGCCGTCACTGGCTGGAAAGCCTAGATGTAGTGAAGACATTAGAGCTGATTCAGCAAGGATTAGGTGTTTTTTTTTAAGATTTATTTATTTATGCGTACAAGAGCTGGGGTGCAGGTGGTGCAGGGGGTAGGAGGACTTGCCAGAGACAGAGTGGGGCAGAACAGGCAGATCTGCTGAAATACACTGCTGAGGGGAACAGCAGACAAGACAGGAGAGGTCTGATGTGCTGTGTGGGCTACCTCCCTGGTCAGGATCGAATTATGCTGCAGTGGCTGCTGATAGCTTCATAGTGCTGAGACTTAACCCCTTGCACCACGAGGGAGACCCTCGGTTTTGTTTTGCATTGCTTTGTTTTTCTGTCTTTATCGTCAAGAACATTACCTTTATTCTTGGACTGGCTCCCTTGTTGAAAATAAATAAGGTGGTTGCTAGTAGCAGTGGCCCTGTGAGGTAAATACAAGGCTGTTCAGCGTAGTTGGCTGTATACAGCTCACCCTGTGGTAACTGTGGCCAGGGGCTGGTATTTTTTTGATGACCTGACCTTTATCAAGACTTTTCCATGGGACTGAAAATGGGTTCAACTTTTACCAAAACACAGGAGTGGATAAATGATTGCTATGGTATGGGATTTGAGTATGAGAATCATTGTTGAATCAACTAGCAAATATCCAATATTGCTGGGAATTTAAATTTCTGTCATGGACAGCATGCAGGTGATACTCAAAACTATTTAATAACCTGCATCCTCATGGGCAATCTGAAAGAATCTTACTCTTAATATAGGAGCAGGCTCCCAAAGGTCTCTTGCTTGCAAAATATTTGATGTCATTTTGGAGACGTGTTGGTTTCCGAGAACAGGGTTCTTGGGTTGTTACCTCTGAGAAGTTTCACCAGAATTCCATTTTTCGCAACACACAGGGAGTTAAGAGACATTTGCACATTTGTACAGACACTGGCAGGTAAAGTTATATTTTAAAAGGACAGGCTTATTAGGAAAAGAAGAAAGAAAAGAGAGGCACCTGCGTTGTCACAGGCAGGCAGGAGAGCTGTGTTTTGCTAGTGCGGAAGTTGTGCAGCTATTGTGTTCTTTTGAGAAGGGGTTCATTCCTCTGTGGAATTGTTATTTATTGTTAGACTGCTTCTAGGTTGTGACTGGGTGGATTTGTAAGGACTGGTGATTCTCTATTATGGCCCTCCATCTCCTCCGTCTCCGTATCCCCACCCCTGCTCTGCGCCTCCGGATACTTTCTATAGCAGTCTGATACTTGCCATAGCAGTTGGCCCCTAAGGTTTTTCATTTCAATAGCCGGTTTAACAACTATTCATATATTAATCATTTCTACCCTCACCTCCAGTTTCTGGTCTTGTGATGCATCCAACCTAAATTTTCTACTCTTAGTCTCCATCATGTTAACCCTTTAGTTGGTTGATATTGAAGGATGCTAGAGTTCCTTAGGAAGACAATAGAAAGTTAGGGTAGATGGGGACTCAGGGAATTCAGGGAAGCAATTATTCACTAGTTGGCACTGAATATCATTGTTTTAACAAAGCTTATAATTGTACTCGCTTAAAACAGCTGGAGGATATTTAAAAACACAAAGGATGTTTGCTTCAAAATGAGAGTGAAATCCTCATTTGAAAATGAATGGTTTGAACTAGATGATTTTAATGGTTCCTTAGATAACAATATATTGTAGCCTATAAATAAGCCTTTAATTCTCTCTACCAAGTACATTGTGATGTTTGTATTATATAGAATAATGTGAGCAGTTGTTATAATTTTAAAATGTAGGAATGAAATGTCCATTTGAAATTGGCACATTAAAGTGAATTTAATAAGGAGGGCCTCCCTAGTGGCGCAAGGGGTTAAGTCTCAGCACTGTGAAGCTATCAGCAGCCGCTGCAGCACAGTTTAACCAGGAAGCTAGCCCACATGGTGCAGCAGATCGCTCCTGTCTTCCCCACTGCTTCCCTCAGCACTGTACTTTGGTAGATCCACCTGTTCTGCTCTCCATTCTGTCTGGGGAGGAATCCTCTCACTGCCCCCCACACCTCTGGCCTACACTCCATTCTTGTATGCATAAATAAATAAACCCTTTTAAAAAATAAAGTTTGATTTTAACTTGATTGTGTGTTAAAAATTTCTAATTCATTATTTCTAAAACAAACAGGAGTTTCTAAATGTTTCTTATTTTCTGTTATTTGCATGTAAAATGAGGGGGAAAAGCAACCTTTTAACATGTTAAAAACAGTGGTGCTGTTTGGTCCTTAATGGATAGCAGAAAGGAACAAAAACAGAAGTGGCAAAAGAAGAATTGGAGTTAAAGGGAAACCAGTCATGAAGAGGGCTCAGTGACTGATGTAATCTATTCATAGAAGTTACTGTCGATAGGATGACCTAAGGTTGGAGCCAGCCTGAGGGAGTGGGTAAAGGCAAAAGGTTATTCCCCTCCCTCCTGGGTCAGTCCCTCACAAGGTCGAGCTGAAGTGCAGGACATGAGTTTTTCTCCTGGTAACACTTCCTGAGAAGACGTCCCACCTTTCAGGTTCACAGTTGCAGTCATTTTAGACAGAAAAATCACAGAGGAGAAATTTTTCCTAAAATAAATGGAAAATCAGCAACTGTGATGTTGCTGCATCCCCACCCCACCCTGTGTTGTATGCACCAGAATTACAGGCAAGAAGAGTGTCCTTTTTTATTTCTACATAGAAGCATAGTCAAAATGTTTGTGATACTTTGAATTTTTGGTTTGTCTGATGGAGCACTTCAAACATTTGCAGATCTATATTTGTAGATGTTTTTGCACTTTAAGTCATTCAAAATGTCAAACTAAGGAAGACTTTGACTTTCAGAGAACTTCCCAACAGCTAGCATTTTCTCTTGTCTTCAGAGCAAACCATGGCTTACTAAATCTTTAGGTCCTACCCTTTTTATATGTAATTGCTGATAGAGTTATATGTGCACACACATCTGTGTTATACAACCCAGCTGAAAAACTTTACAGAAAACTTCTGTGGAATGAAACAGTCTCTCAGGTTAGGGAATGATCATCTTTTAACAGATGTTTTTTTGTTTTGCACTAGATAGAGATAAATAATAAATGTATTATAACATTCTGAATAAAAATAGTTCTTACATATAACTTATAAAACTTGTTGCCCAGAGGCTAAAATAAATATATTAGCCACCAGTGATGACCCTGGTTCTTATGGGTCTGCCTGTTTATATATAAATAGTAAGTACTATATAATGTTACATATAGTTTATATATATTTCCCCAACAACAGTTTGATGATTGTGTGTCCATAATGAAATTACTTTAAAGTTTGCATTTTGAATACATATGTAGATTTGTGTTTGTGCATAGTAGTTATGAAAGATTGCAAATATAACACAAATATTGTGTGCATAACCTCCATAGATTAGCTCATTTATTTAATCCTTAACAACCCCTGGAAAATAGTGTTACCCTCATTTTACAAGTGAGAAAACTGAGGCAGAGAATGTCAATAATTTGTCCAAGGCCACACAGATTTTACTAGTGGTTGGTTGTTTCCAACTCAAATTTTCCTGACTGTAAAACCTTTATGTTCCTATTGTATTACACTTATGGCTTTAAGCACCATTATTTTAAGGCATTCCTCAATTTTCCAGGGAAATGAGAGGAAGGTTGGAAATAATGCAACAGTGCAAATACGAACTCTAATAATAGCTATGCTGTCAGTCATCATTAGTATACCTAGAATTATTGTATATTACTTAGGATATCATTGAGGACGTTTTCTAAAGCCAACTAATCAAGATACTTTTCAGGCTCATTTTTACAATCTTTGCTTACTGGATGACCTCAGCAGTAAGAAAATGCACAAAACACTTATTCCACAGTAGATATGTAACCAGGCTGAGTGCAAAGTCCGGTGGAGGTCGTGCCCCCTGGAAGGGGTTTGCTGATGAGAAAGAATAGCCCCAGGGAAAATGCTAAGTTTCCAACTTGGGGTGGAGAATCTGATGAGAAATAAAAGGGACTGAAGGAGAAGGAAAAAGGAGGAGTCGTCATGATATAGGGATAGAGGAATCTGCGGCAGAAAATGTAGCCGCTACGATTGAGAGTTTGGAAATCAGACACCAGAAGTTTTTGAGCTGCAGGGATATAGAGTTTTGGATTGAGTGTTTTGGAATCTTTAGTGACTTTGGGACCAGCGACTTTGGAGGCTTTGCAAGTAGCTGAGCGAAGGAAACTGCTCCCAGTTTTGTTTTTACTGCAGCCGAAGGAAGAAGGCAGAGGCCCGAAGCAGGCACCTTCCTGGAATGCGTGAGTGCATCTGATGGGCCGTCTGGCCATTATAGTTGCTGTTTGCAGTTTTGTTGACCTGGTGCTGTGCTATGGCAACACGGCAGTTTGGCGGAGCATCTCCAGTTGTGTCCTGTGTCGTCTTCGTGAGTTGGAACCTTGTCTACAGTCTAATAGGTGCACATTGGAGAAAGAAGGAAGATGCCATTTTGGAAACGTGGCCTATTTTTCGGCGGAGGAGCTCCACATCAGCAGTGGCGGGAAGACGCCACCTTTGTTACTTTTCTGGGACTTAAAGGACTGGACATTGCTTTAAGTAAGGTAAACGGCCATATGTTGACTTCAGTAATTCTTTGCTTTTTCCCTGTTTGTTAAATAAATCCCATTGTTGCTGCTCCCTAAACCTGAGTAGTCTTGTAAATGTACGCACGGGTGCAGAACCAAGATAATAACTGGTAAGCAATTGGGGCACTGCCTTTGCCTAAATTTAAAAGGCCTCATTTTCCCTGTATCAGATATATTCCATCTTCGACATGTCTTAAAGAAAGCATTTCCCCAGATGATTTTGAGCTCTCAGAAAATTTGTATATCCTCAGAAAAGAATTTTTTTTTCCTTCAGGTGTTAGTTCAGGTTTGCAGAGAAGCAGACCTCAAGACAGGATTAGACAAGAGTATTATTGGGAAAGCTTGTTAGCAGATATGGAAGGAGACTCTCAAACTGAGATTAAGGTCTGATTCCTATAGAAAAAGTGAGGAAAGGAAGGAAGATTGGAGAGATTTATTCTACAGGTTGATTTATGGATTAAATTGGTAATGTATGTGAACAATTTAACGGTTCTTTGATAGTAGAGGAATACTAACTATAGGGACTTTGTTCCTAGTATTCCTTAAAAATTGATCTCAGTGAGAACTGTAAATAGTTAATACAAATCATCTGCCCTGTGCACTGTTCTCTGTATTGTTACAATGGAAAAATGACGTAGGGTCAGCAGTTTTTTTCTTGAGAGCTTAGTGAGCTATCTTTACACATTTTCAAAGTTGGAAACTTTCTAGGTAAAGCCAAGTGAAAAAGAAAATGTTAGAAATCAACATTTTTCCTCATATGACTGCTCAAATAAAAATTCACTATTTTTAGCTTAGAAATATATCACTTAGAAATATTTGCACTTTTCTAGAAATAACACATTAGTTGCAAGTATTTTAGCAGAAAGTGTTTGGAATAAATGGTAAAATTCACAGTCAACTATTACCCTGCCCAATCAATTCTAATTTGCTAGTAGTTGAAAAGTTTAAACATTAAAAATAAATAAAAGCTGCATCTATATACAAACTAACCCAACTTTTGAGTTAATGGACAAGTTAGTTTAGTAAAAGCAAATTGGTAACTTGAACCAAAGAGTGATTTGCTTCATTTGATATGAAAAAATATGACTTGATTAACTTTAGGTTGATAAGGCTATGTCCAAACTTAAATCATTCCAAATTTGTAAATACTGCATTTAACATTGAACATGACATTTTAAACAATCCTGTTTGACTTTAGAGAGATGACAAATTGTAAGTGAAATATTAATATGTGCTTATGTCACATGTGACATTTATTTAAGCTCTTGTTTTAATGTTTCAAAAGAAATATATAAATATAATGCCTAAAGATGAATAAATATAAAACTGTATAACTGAAACTTTTGCAATGTTACAAATCAGTGTTATTTCAATTTAAAAAAGTATAAAATATTCATGAAAATATGAAGAAAGACAAATTAAAATTAAGAGTGAATTTGTCCTTTGTTCTACTGTCCAAGACAACTATCGTTAACAAAATTGTTAACATTTTCGTATACTCCAAATAAAACAAGCTGAGGTAATAATTCCTGGATGTTTAAAAATTAAGTTTAATATTCAAATACCATGTTCTCTTATGCTTAAAAACTGTTTCTCATTTTGCATTTTGATTATGGTCTGTAATCATTAAACTAACATTACTTCATAACACTTTTAACTCCACCTCCTAAAAATGTTGCTTGGAAATTATTACTTCTTATTTAAAATAAAATTAAATCAAGTTTTCACTCTTTGTTTGAGATAGTTTGTAATGTTCATTCTAATTTGAGAAACCCCTATGCTTCCTAAAACTATATTTGGGGATCTTTATTAAAATCAGCAAGTTATTTATACAAATGTGCCTTCTGAAAAGTATAAACAAAATTCCTGTCTGTTGAACTTTTCATATAACCCAGTGCAGATCCTTGTCATAACAAATAGTATTTAATAAAATAGGTGATAAACAACAACAACAACAAAATACGTGGTAAGCATTTAAACTGCTCATACCAGTTTAGGTTGAATAGTCCATAAGCACATAGTCCATAGTCTAAGCTTCAGTATTAAACTTACTTTTTCTTCTTGCCAGAGGTATATTATAAGAATCTATGACTAGAAAATTTTTGAGTGTTATAGAAAATGAGACTATAATTCTTACTTAGTACATATCTATCTTTAAAAAAGTGCTTTCCTGTGAGGGTCACTATAATTGGTGCTATTGTCCTTTATGTGGTTTTGGGCCTTAGGATGAGTAAAATAGTTAACTGTCTCTTTCTTGCATGCAACAGACATTTGAATTCTCTAGATAAAGATTTTTAGTGACCATGAGAAGGAATAGAAGATGCTATTTGTGATAGATCACAATTAAGTGGTTACATTATAGGGAAAGGTGTTAGAAACAAACATTTTTCTTCAAAAAGTTGCTTTTACAATAAAATGGATTTCCTCCTCTCTCAAACAACATCTTTATGTTAATCATGGATAGGCAAAGGGTTTCATGATTTGAGATATTTGCATTGAAAAAAAGAGAGATTATAGTTTGAATTTGGAAAATTACTGGTGAGAGGGATAGAGACGGCAGAGACAGACCAAGAACACTAAACCAAGGGATAGTAGTGGTATTAGCAGAATCTGTAAAAGATCTTGGAATTAGAGAAAAATCATGACAAAGTAGAAAATGCATGAACTTTGAGATCACATAGGCTATGGCTTAATTGAAATCAAGTGTTCATTTCTGATTCAGTCCATCAAGAATTACGTGAAAATCTAATTTCTTTGACTCTTATTTCCTTCATCTATAAAATGGGGATGTTTCTCAACTATTTAGTAAGATTTTAGTATGTACCATATAATGTGCCAAATTACTTCCACTCACCTTTACTATTTAGAGCTGCCATTCAAAATAGACTTAAGAAAGTTAAGAAACTTGCACACCTTCCATAGATAATATATGGTAAATTCGGATGTCTTTGTTCTCTAGTGATAATACTATCCTGCCCTCCAGGTGGTAGCAACTGTATTGTAAGTATTATAAACTAATGATTTAAATATTTTACACCATGTTAGTTGAGTTAACACCATTCTTCTTAATGCCAGCAAGAGAATATTAACTGGTTTAGTGTTTTTCATACTCTTTATGGAATTTATCATCCTATCAATTATTCGTCCCATAATAATGTTCTCATTCCCTCTCAAAAATACAAAGGCATATAAATTACTTATTACCTAATATGGACTACAGTCTCAGAGTTTGTGAACAGATTTATCATATTCTTGCAATAGCTGAATAGCTGATTAAAATTTTAAAAAAGGAAATGAAACATCTAAAACTCTGGCATCATTATAATTGGGAATTACTATTTCTTTTTATTACAACTCATATTGGATTGACATCAGGAGAAGTCTTCCATTTAAATAGGAAATTGATGTCATGTCACAGAAAGAAGAGCTGACTCGGAACCTAGAAAAAGTTAATGCATCACTTATTTCTCTAAGTATAGCGTGGCTGGAATGACTTAAAATGTTTAAGGAGAGTGACAAGTTCACAGTTCCTAAATGAATTGTGCCTTGACTTCTAGTACTCCACCACTACAAGATATTAGAAGCAAAAGAAGTTAAGATATAAAATTTGAATATAATCACTTGTAAAAAAATTATATTTTTATTTAACCAGTGGTGTGATGTTCCTAGCACATCCCA
Organism: Scalopus aquaticus; assembly: GCA_004024925.1. Lineage (NCBI taxonomy): Eukaryota > Metazoa > Chordata > Mammalia > Eulipotyphla > Talpidae > Scalopus > Scalopus aquaticus. The sequence goes on from PVIJ01003472.1 coordinate 87,817, forward strand.
TCTCATTCAACCAGGAGTGTCTGAAATGAAACAAGGATATTGATATACAAAAATGAAGGCACGACTCTCCCCCAACCCCTGAGGAGCTCACTCCCTAACTGGGGGACAGACTACCAGGTATTCCATATGCAGGTTGCAATAGTTACTGTGCTATGCGAGAGCATGGAGATGTCAGGGGGCTTACCTAAGTGCTGAAATGATCAAACCTTATCACCATTGAAAAATTTTAAATATATAACTTCTAAAATTGCTGTTTTTAAGAAATAAGGTACTTGTATAGGTAATAGAAAGGGCCTCTTAGGAAAAATCAGAAAGTTTCAAGACCGATGTAAGGAGTAAGTATAATTACTTACTCAGAAGCCAGAAACAGAGCAATGAGGAATCAGAGAATCTAAGTCAAAACTGGTATATTCTAAGAAATGTAATATAGGTAATATTTTTATATTGTATGCTATGTTAAAAAAAACTAAATTAAAATTTTTTGCTAATATGTAATACATTTTCCCCCAAAAAATATAGGTAATAAAATTAAAACCTATAACCTCCATACTTAGTAATGGATAAAATTAACATTTTCCTCTGTAGTGTTCTGGTGTTTTTGTATTCTTACATAGATAAAATAGTCACAGAGGTGTTATTTTCTTATAGATACCATTTTGTAGTCTTCTTTTTCACTTCGTTTCATTTAATACAGTCTGAAGATTTTTCCATGGCAGGTCATGGTACAATCTTCTTAAAGGCTACCTAGTCTTCCAGTGTGAGGATGTATAGAAGCCTTAATTTATTCAGTTAATTCTCTGTTAATGGACTTGTGGAACAAATGGGGGAGTGCATTTATAAAAATATCCTAAGGTGTTTGAGCAAGGAGCACCTCTTACATTGCATTTTTCTACCTTTGCAAACACATGCAATAAAATGCATGTACATATATAGCTTTTCATGTGGCCATAATTGCCTTCTAGTGTAAGATCCTAGAAATGGAATTGCATTTTATGGATGCTTCTGAATTTCTTCTAGAAAATTTAATAAAATTACATTCTGCCAGTCATCCAAGAAGTCTTGTCTACACCCTACACCTTCAGTGCTGGTCAACTTGAATATTTAATGTCTAACCTTTATCAATTTAATAGATAAAATTATATTTTGTTATTGTAATTTAACCACCTTTAATTTTCAATAATAGAAATGTTTTCTTAAGTTTTTTTGGCACTATCTTTTCTGTTTGTGTTATAGAAGTGAAATTATTGTGATTTGAAATCACAAAGACTATATGTTATGCAGTTTTGCATCAACATTTTTACTAATTTTCTAATTTTAAACTTTTTATTACTGCACTTGAGTTAGGTATGCATTACATGAATGTAGAGTAGCTGTTTCCATTTACCTTCAACTCCCCTATATCTGTATTTTTTTCGTTAAACTCAAAACCACAGGTCAAGTTTCATTTCTCATTTACCACTTCTCCACCAGAGCTAGCAGTTTTGCTTTTGTTCTAAATTGAGGGTGAGAGGGCATCTCATTAAATCACTGTCTTTGGGCAAGGTTCAAGTGAGTTACCTACTTTGCATATCTTTTTTGGTTTGTTATTTGAAAATTTAAAGATAATACTGTTCAAAATGTATTCTCATGTTTAAAGTAATTGTTGATGCCTAAGAATCTTTAAGGGTAATGAAAGTATTTTAATTTGGGGCTGCCAATATGAACATTTCTTTAAGGAAATAATCATATAAAAATGGCAGTTACATGAAATGATTTAAAAATGAGCTTCTTCCTAAAGCTGATAAAAATCAAAGCAAGTATATGACTTGTGTTTTTTCCCCCCAATATTTATCAAGCTTTTCTTGAGTATTAGCACTTCACTCTTTGACTCAAATAAAAAAGCAGCTCCTTGCTTGTGCAACAAGTTATTTGTTCAATCTTTTAATAAGGAATTTTAATTCATTTATATTTTTATTCTAACTTTGTTTATACTTACATATGCCATTTTATTTTGTATTTTCTACATACTGTATATTTTTTCTTTGCTCTATTTTCTCCTTTGTAAAGGACATCAGTCTGAATAATAGCAACAAGATTCAATAGATGCTAACGAGCTGCATTTGTGCATCTTTGTGTGAGTGTGTGTGTGTGTGTGTGTGTGTGTGTGTGTGTGTGTGTGTGTATGAGAGAGACTAAAAGAGAGAAGGGAGTGTTTTTGAGTGACTGCAATATACTGGCTTTAGAATCTCGAATATATCAGTTATAATAATAGATTTATGACTGTAGTAGTGTGTTGTGTATAAAAGACACATTACATGTCTGAGATATGGACTATTTTCAAGGAACTTCACTGGTTTATCGCATAATAAGAACAGAATTTAAACTATTGTAAGGAGGAATAAAAGGAGGAATAAGTGACAGAACTAGCTACTTAAGCCAATCACTTGGGACTGGCATCTGAATTTTATTTTATTTTCTACACATCATGCAGTAGTTCTGAAGACCATACATTTACTAAATTTGTATGGAGTAGGTTATATTCTATGGTAGAACTTGCAAAGTTGAAATTTGTGAGTTTTGCAATAGACAAGTTTTTAAATGAGGTCTATGCTCTATAAGGAAAAGAGTAGAGTTGCTTGCTAAAGACTCTGACAGAAAAAATCTAAAAAAAATAGAAGTCTTTAGTCACATCATTTTTGATACATAAAATTTTTTTTGGTCTAAGAATATCAGAAGAATATCATCTCTTCAGTCTTGCATATAACTAAAAGCAAATGGGGGGTACATTTATAAAACAGACATCAAAGTACTAGAGCAAGAAAAAACTTCAGTATTTCATTATGAACTGATTGTAACTCTGGACATAAAATCTTTCTAATCAGAATTGATAGCAGCTGACAAAAATGTTAATTTTCCCATTAGTGCTGACCAACATGAAGTATTCAGAGGTGAAACCTCACTCCTATCAACATGGAGTTATAGGAAACTAGCTGATTATTAAGTTTTCTCAAGTAGCAAATAAAATCACTGAATATTGTCAGATTGATGACATCCTTTACGAGATTTGCATGTAATTACAAAAAAATGGGCACATTGTATCATAAATCCTTTCGATGGCCCATTTGTCTAAATTAAGCACATTCATCTATACCTATGTTGCCAACTCAAGAAAATTTCATTGTGATTTTAAAATGCCTTTGGAACTTAGAAATTTAGTATTCATATATGTAAGCCAAGAATTTTTTTAGTTTAATAATGTCTGCAATTAACAGAATACTTCTCCGTACTTTTTGATTGATAAATGGACATTTCCAATAAGCTTTTATTTCACTGTGATTTAACTTGTCAAAAGAATCTTCACCAAGAGTAACTCACCCTAAGGTGGATTCTTACATCTGCAATATAAAATCAAGTTACTAGCACTACATTTTTCCCTGCACACTTACATGTAAAGTTTATTTATAGAACTAAAAAACACAAAAATGTTGATTCAAAGAAAAGAACTTAAAATAAGAACAAGTATTTGCAAGGGAAAGTCCAATGCACACCAAACTCCATGAAAGGCAAAATCCTGCCACCATTTGCAAACACTCTGGTAGTAGAAAAAATCCTCTTGCTTTCTCTCTGGATGGCACTCCCGTCTCTTGCTAGTAGGCTCTACCAGTGGCTCTTTTAGAAGTAGATTTGTAATTCTTTTACTATTGTTTAACTTTTGTGAATGAGCTCTGCAGGAAAACAGACTGATCTGTGGCACGCACATTTGACAAGTCGTTTCTGACTTCTGAGATCTCGAGGGAGAATAATGATTTGAGGAGTCAAGATGAATCATAGAGGAAGATTCTTTTTACTCAACTTAGCATCATTCTGTGCATTTCTGTACCTATTTAAAAATTAACTTGTGACCCCAAGTAATAGTCTATTCTCAGTCACGCACATCATTTCATTTAAGACTTATTTTCACTTAGATTCACCAGAGATGATTTTGACTTGATAGAGTGGACAAATTAAGGGACTCCCAGGAATATCAGGTTAGTTTTAATCTTTAATGCGCATATCATTATAAAATTAATTATGAATTATCAGACAACATCCTCACCTGGTTTTAATGGAGAGCTTTTCTGTGGTAAGTTCAAGACAAATTACTTGAGAAATGCTTGGGATATTTCTATCCTTTAATATTTTTCATTAAGATTCTGGCAGTATCTTTGAACTGTTTGAAGAGATGAGAAAAAATAATGTTAACCAGCGGTGATTTTCTTGTAAATTTACTCTTATTAAATTTTATTTTGTGTTTCTAACTTTGGATGTAACTGGCAAAGCATGATTGCATTAGGATGTCAGATCAGCTTTCCAGAAATTTGTGACAATGTGTCAATCTGTTTTATAATGACACTGAATAACCACAAAACAACCCTAAGGGTAATTTAACTTTGGTAATAAAAATCTTGAAAAGTTACAAGTATATGTTGATGTTTCCTCATATATATGTACAGAAATAGAATTTATTCATATTAAAATGGGGAAATATTATGGTCTTAAAAATATGCAAAATTGGACCTGAAAAAATAATTTATAATACACTTTTCAGGGCTATTATATGAAAATTACATTTCATACTAGAGGAATCCATATATGGCATAGTAGCATACCAAATGAGTTAGGTTTTGAACTTTTTTCTATCAGAACTATACAATCTGTAAAATAATATCTCTTGCCTTCTATCATTGGTACATTATGAATATAAAATACACTAAGATTCTCTTAAGGCATAAATTTAGTATATCTATTTAAAGTTTTAAAAAGTATAATTTTTTCTTTGATATTTTAATTATTCTCAGCAAAAACTAAAAGGAAGAAAAAGAAGACAGCCTTACTATTTGTTAACTGAGAATGATTAAGAATTATTAGCTATTATAATTTGGAAATTTTTAAGAAACATTCAATAATAATAGAAACTAATTGCTTTATATAATAACTTTTTACCCCATATTTTAAAATATATTTTATTTATTTTTATTAGTCTTTCAATATCTTTGAGAATACTATTGAGGTAGATATTCCCAACTAATTTTAGGTATAAGAGATTAAAATGACTTGTTCAATTTCCCAATTAAATCTATTAACCCAGATCTTCTCATTTCCTAACAAATACCTAACTGATTGATTGGACTATTTTGTGAAGATAGCATTTCTCAAAGGCAGTAACTTTCACAATTAGTAATTGTGTTTTTATTGCTATATATATATATTTTAAATGAATGAGTTCTACCTTCTCAATGCATTTCATTTTAGTTTCCCCTTTGGAGATCTATTTAATTGCTTTGAAATCAATTCTTAAGTTTTCCCAGAAACTTTATTTCCCATCATTTATACCATCTTTTTTTCTATATCCATGATAATTATTAAACACTGTTAGAATATAAGTGTTAATATTATATGTTAATGGAAACTAATACAAGATAGTAGAATACTTAGTATTACACAGAATACTTAGAAATACACAGTAGAATAAGTAACTTGTATTTTTATTTAATAGAGATATGAGAAATTAACAAATTCACAAAGCTCAAAACTTTATTTCTAACTTTTAAACAGATTATGAAATGCCTAATATTTGAGGCTTCTTTTGATGTAAAAGATACATGATATAGGATGAGCTTGAACTACCTTGTCTCTGATAAGTTTCTAAGCTTTCTCTGATTTTCAAACAATGTTTAGAAGTAAAATGGTAATTCATTTGAGTCAATAGTGGGGGGAAAATCATAGCTCAATAATGTCACATTAACATTAAAACTTCAAAAGATGTTTAAATAGTGTTTGCTTGCTACAAAACCTTTTGTGGTTGACATTAATTACATGTTTTTCACTTCAAATTCTTTAAAAAGAATATAGATGCAAGTTGGCTCAATAAATATTTATTGGGTAATGGAATTTAGGAAGGTCTCTAGGTTTGGAAAAATGTATATAAAACACCAATAACATCTTCATTATAGATTTCTCACTTCAGTTGAATGCAGAGCATCTTGTCTTCCTGTCCTACGGGATCAAATCTTAAAATTATATACACAAGGCAAATGATGCTATGGAGATTGTGTAGCACTAACATTTTAATTAAAAATACAAACTAATAATTTACATGAGGGTGTAGCTAAACATTTGATGACTGCAATTATATTATAAACAACATTTTCATTTGATAACAAGATAACTGGGTAATTAAAACCATGTAATTAAAGCAAAGTCATATCCTAATTTATAAAGGTGATGAAAACAAAAGAGCATAGTAAAATCCCACTGATGAGTTACATGTCTACTTATACATCTTACAAGTAAAATCAAGATTAAACCTTGCCTATGCTTCCTTGTTAAAATGCTTTAGAAAACCAGCTGATAAAAGCCCAAATTATAAAATTCCATTTGTTTGTTTTTTGCCAGTCCAAAGTAATTATGAATGGCACAAGGCAAAAGATAATGTCAGAAGATGAAGAATCTGCATAAAGGCCAGAATCTTTCTTTGTTACTTAGGAACAGTTAATTGCAGAGCATAGCTATATTATATTTTTTGCTACCTGCATTGTAACCACATTTCTCACCAGATGACAGCAGGCAAAATCCTTTAAATGTAGTACCATTTGGACCTCAATGTGAAGGATGGCATGTGCCAAGGTACCACGGTTCCTGAGAGCGGAAAAGAGCTGAATGTGTATTAACAATCATGAATTAAAAAAGGAATCAGTCCAAGCAGGAGTCTTTATCATAGAGTTCAAGGACATAAAGGAGTGTTATTTTGCCTGTTGAACTTGACTTGCAAGGTTCAATAAAAAAATCATACGACCTAATTATACCCATAAACACAGGGACTTTTTAGACAGCTCTATACAAAATAACTCTTCCTTGTGTTTATGAAACAAATACTTTCAGCAATACTTTGCTTTTTGTCATTGACTCAAATTAACCCTCCAGTACACCAGCAGATTTTGAAATGTCACTGTGCCTTTTAGAGAGACACAGACCTCTTCCTCCTTCTGGGAAAATCCTCTGAATGAACAAAGTTGGAGAAAACAGTGAGTTGACTGTCCCATGTCTCGGTGCTGCTCCCGAAGTCATAGTTCTTCAGAAAAGGGCACAAGCAGCGCACAATGGCCCTGCGGATGTAGCTGTCAAAGATATAGTAAATGAGAGGGTTGACACAGCTGTTGGCAAATGCCAGCAGCCCACTCACCTCCATGCCCAGCTGGAGAAAGGTTGAGGACAAGTAGAGCTCTTGCTGCAACCCAGTGACAATGGCCAGGAACTTGAAAATATTGAAGGGCAGCCAGGAGAAGGCAAAAGCTGCCATGACAATTAAGATGATCTTTATGGATTTTCTCAGTTTTTTGTTATGTTTTCCTGACTGCTGGTAATGGGCGCACAACTTCTTTGCGATGCAATAGTAGCAGGTCACGATGCTCACCAAAGGGGCAAAAAAGGTGACAATTAAGGCGACGAGGGCCCAAGTCAGTTTAGTTGACGTGGCCCTCTTTTCTGCACAGTATGGCTTATCATCAATAAAGGTGAGCTCCCGAGACAGAAGAGTAGGCAATCCCAGGAGGCAGGAGATAACCCAGACGCTGGCACAGACTCCATATGCACACTCTCTCCTTCTGAATTTCCTGGATCCAACTGGACACACGATGGCTAGGTAGCGGTCAATACTCATACAGGTGAGCAAGAAGACAGTGCAGTGCATATTGACTGAGATCATGTAGGAGCTGCCTTTGCATAGGAAGGAGCCTGTCCTCCACTGGCCAGAAGATGCCTCTTTATCCACCCAGAGAGGCAAAGTGATGAGGAAAATGAAGTCAGAGGCAGCCAGGTTGATGATAAAGATGTCGATCAGTCTTCGATTGCTCTGTTTGAGATGCAGTGCCCTCAGGAGGACCAGGTTCCCCAACACTCCGATCAGGAAGACGGCTGAGTAAAAGATGGAGAGGAAGACAGATTTGTAAGAGTCATAGAAGATGGTCTCCTCAACATCAGGATTTGGGCTGGTAGGATAGGAATAATCCAAATAAAGTATAGTTGCTTCTGGGTCCATCACTAAAGATCAGGTGCCAAATCTGGTAAGCTGCTTTATATATGAAGCTTTTGTATGAATTTTAGAAATCTCAAGGCAGCTTCTTTTATACAGTTCCTGCCTCCCCCACCCCTTTTAAAGAACTTGGAACTAACAACAAAACAGAGATTAAAAAATACAGTTTCTACCAACCCTCATAAAAGGCCCACAAAGAAAGAACACCGCCCAGATTGATGTTGGTTGTTGTGGATGTGGTTTACTGTTATTTGCATATAGTAAAGACTACTTCTTCAAGGTACTCAGTTTGTTTTTTTGCAAATCCAGACATTAGGAAAAGAAATATCTTTCTCCTCACCTATTTGAAAGACATTCTTTGCTTTTCTGACACTAGGAATTCTTTAGTCTAGCCTTCTGTTTCACAAATAGGATACCATTTAGTTTTAGAGGTTTAAGGTACTCATGATGAAGACACTCTTTTTATTTATATCATTGATGAAATGTGAAAAAAATTAGTCTTCCATTGCATAGAAAGTGATTGAAAGCTTCCCAAATCCTATCAGTCCACATGTGTGGCAAACACAGCAATTCCAATCAGAATGCGAAATTGTTCCTGTTTATCCAACTCTTTCAGTTCATGCATAATCTATCCTGTCTCATTCAATAAGCTTTTAAGTGCCTAGAAGTCTGGGACTTGTGCTTTTATTATTACTTTAAAAAGTTTTCCACTACAACTAGCATAGCACCTTGCACATGGTAGTTGTTTTGGCAATGTTAGTTTTTTGATTAAGTAAACTCTTCTTTCTATAATCCAGTATATTTAGCGATGGTGAATTCAATGAGGCTTAACTACAGACATTGCTGTTATTTATGTTAACTTACAAACACAGGTTTAAAGATCACAAGTTGCTATTTCACCCTCTTATCTGCTATTGTAATTCAACCAGTGAAATTCCCTTATGTTAAAATTAACATCCTTGATTAGTTTTCCTCTATTAACTCTCAAATAACAATTCCTTATCAGGTTTGACCTTCCCTCTGATCTTCTCTTTTTCACACTTAACTTTTGTGGAATGAGTTGGTTAGCTTTTCACCTATGGCTTGTCATTAGTACCTCCACTAATCACATCAGTGAGCTTCACTTTTGGAGATACTAAGAGACATATCAATATTAAATGACATAATAGCATTACCTATATGGGCCCTATGTAAGAGAGATTTTTCCATTAAATCAAAACACTTAAGAAGGCTAAAATGAAAAGGATCTTTATGTATATTTCTGTCATATGTTCCTTTTTATGTTAAGAAGGCCATACTAAAATATAACAGAATCTGAAACTGATTCCATTTATTCAGTTCTTTACTGGCTAAAGTGGCTCAAGGCTCTCTTATACTCTTTCCCCACTTCCCACTTAAACTCCAAGATTACAGATTCAGATTGACATCACTATTGCTACAAGAATGTATGTCTGTAGATGAAAATGTAACGGCAAAATATTGGAATTTTAATTTTTTTAAATAAATATGTTGAAAAGAATGGTCCTGCCTGCGGAACTCCCTCCTCTCTGTTTCTTGATGTGGACTAATGTCACCTCACATGCTCCGGTGTGAGTCTAGATCAAGGAAGACCGAGGGGCAGCCACTTGATTTATGGGCCTGGACCTGCCAATCCTGGCAGCTCCAGGTTGTTCATGGGGGACGTAGCCTCCACTAAGGATAGGAATGCAGATGCGGAAAACTAATGAGCCCTTTCACATTTCTGGGATAGAAATCTTTCCACTGGATAAATCTTAAATGTTTAATGAAGTAATTCATTTTGTCAAGTAATTTGAAGTAGGACAATATTTACTTAAACATGATTGGTAGGGTAAACATAAATATTTAAACACTAGATATGTATATGTGTGCATGTGCGTATTAAACTACCAATCATATATATGTATTTATGATTACAAATAAAGTATATATGTAAAGTATAAATATATATATATTTGTATTTGTTCTTTAATTGTGATATTAGATTTTCCATTCAGCAACCAAAGTTCATTTGGTATTTAAGAAGATAAAGTTATTCTAGGCTTAAAATATTTGAAAAAAAATGTTTAGAATATCTCAAAAATAATAGAAAATAATTCATGCTCATACCTGAAGGAAAAATTTTGGTCATACATTTTTTCTGTAGGCATTCATGTTCTTTTAACATTCAAAAGTTGTTGCTGATATAAGCTATCTCAAATAAATCTGAGTTCCTTAGCAAACTCTGAAACAGCAGTAGACAAGATAATTTGCTTTTTCATATATGGTCATTTTGGGATATGGTAATTCACAGTAAAGTGCTGTAATACAGGAAGATCCCTCAAGGATCAAGAATATCTCGGGACCCAAGCTAGAAAACAAATATTTTGAGCAAAAAAAGTGATCAAATAGCATAGTATTAAGCTTTTAATATTGCAAAGAGTACAAAGCTATTCTAAAACTAGGGGAGGTCATGATTCTAAACTCAGGACAAGCGTCATTTTTAGGACTTTGAATGATCTTTGTGATAAACATGAGTCTACTAACAATAACCACATAGAACAAAACTCAAAAACAGCACTGAAAGCATATGAAAAAGCAGTATAAGCTGGATGATGGCGGCAAAAAAAAAATATTAGAGTGGGATCTCAATATTAGTAACTAAAATAGAGCATTTTCTTGGCACTCTCAAAAATTGTTTTCCCAGAAAAACGCTCAGCTTTTCTTCCCTATCCTTGGTAGAATCAATAGCTTCCACCTTTGTATTTTCTAAAAACTTTTACAATATTGTTTATCAATTACTACTTTATTTCATGTGGCTAGTTGTTTTTGTCATCTGACCTGGTGAATTTTTTTTTTTCATAATTAATATGTTGAAAAGAATGAACCTGCCGGCTGTACTGCCGCCTGTTTCTCTGTTGCTCTCTTCCCACTGGTCTCTAGCAAATAGTAGTTACCCTACTAATGTCTTTTTTGGACTTTCAAAGTCATTGTTTTAAAACAGTAGATGCTGGGCCTCCCTGGTTCGATGCCCAGCGGGGGAGAATCCCACATGGTGCGGCAGACCTCTCCTGCCTCGCCCGGTGCTCACCTCAGCAGTGTATTTCTGATCTGCCTGTTCTGCTCCCCACTCTGTCTCTGGTGAACACTCTCACCTCCCCACGCCTCTGGCCTGTACCCCAGCTTTTATGTATAAATAAATAAATCTTAAAGCAGTAGATGCCAGATGGCATTAACCACATTAGAGTCACCTGGGGCACCCTCTAAACACTAAGTAGCTCTCTGAACTCTGTCTCACATATAACTGAAACGGAGTCATTAGAGTGAGTACAGGACCTTATCGTTTACAAGCATCAGAGGTATTTCTTACTCACACTAACATTTAGAAACTGTTCTAATTTATAAAATAATCAACACTATATGTTATGCTTTGTCATTATTTTTGCTATATTTTAAAAAAGTTTAAAAGTTGCCTCTAAATTTGAACTTTATATAAATCGTCTAGCCTGTATCACACAAAATTTTAGGAAATAATTTAGAGTTCTGTTCTGTGTCCTCCATATTTTGTATCCCAATTCTTGAGATGAGTTTAGAATTGGGTCAGATATTGAAGATGGGGGGAGAGCAAGACTCTGTCCATTAAGACATGTGCTCATGTGAATTCATTATCATCTCTCCTAGGCATAACTTGCCATTTATGCTTCACAAGAATTCATTGTGTGAATACAGTCATCCTAACTGATACTATGAGATATTACTTCTGCTTCTTATCTTTTATATTCTAGCCCCCATCTTAGATATGGATTCTCAAATCTGCTATATTAATTTATAGTAGAGTACAAAGAAATCTCTATTCATATATGCTAGGCTGATATGTCCTGGAGTAAATGACAAAATTATGAAGCAAGCTGTGTTGCGTTTTATGAATCTTACCAACCACAGTGATTGTATATACATTTGTTAAAAATATTCTCTTATCCATTTATTTGCATATCATGAAGTGTATAATCATTTAAATAATAATAATAATAATAATAATTTAAATCAGTTTAAAGGATATGCTTATCCACAAAGAGTTCACTTTTATTTTCTGACACAAATTTGCAGAATCTAGCATGATGTAATGTAGTATGTCATGGCAAATGAAGTGGCATCTCTTTGCTGTTATCTGGTTTTCCCCATTGCATTTACTGGATCATTTCCCTTCATATGCCATATTTACAAAAACGATAGTGATGTTTTTATTCCAGGCACAAATACTTTAGGCTTCTTCACAACAGTTGATTTAGTTTGGATTTAGGTTGGATATAACAAAAAGTCAGTTTATTTGTATTGAAGTCCTTGGTACCCAGAACAGTCTCTGTCATTCAGTGGTGGTCAATGAATGTTTGCAAATCTGAGCTGCATCATGTTTGAATTTGAGTCATTTCCAGTGAATAGGGATTTTTCACAAACTTTTTGGACAGCTTCCACTTTCCATGATTACGGTTTATTGTTGAAGCAGCAAAGGGCTGTGTTTCTATATCTTTTCTAATCAGTATGTGTGTAGCTTTCCTCCTTTTTCTTTGTCCATATGCATTTCCCACTATTTTTAGCTTCTTGTATGTTGCGTAGGCTGATGGTGGGATAACTATGGGGACTACACCTGAGGGGAGAAATCAAATACTGTCCAAAAATGAACGATGTAAGAAAATAATTTTAAAAAAATAATAAAATAATAAAAAATGTATCTTGTGTGTGTGTTTTAGGTCCCTTTTCAGACTTCATTGAAAGAGTCTCCCCAGGAAAATTACAAGTCTCCCCAGGAAAATTACCTCTTAATACATGAAGATTTATGTTTTCTGTGAACCCAACCTGGTGGTACTAGGACTGGATATGCTCATACAGTTTAAGTCCTCTGCGTTCAGTGGATCACAGTGACCACAATCTCAAACAAGCAGAATTTCCAGGTGTATACTAAACTGGTGAGTCAAATGTATCTTATAAACTGACCATAGGTCTGAGGTATAAAGAAAGGGAGAGGGATCAAAGCAGGGGAGGGAAGAGCGCAAGGCACTGTGGTGCCTCTGACCAAATTCTCCAATGATTAGGTACTGTATATGAAAATTCAGTTAGATTTATATATTACATTTGGATATTATCTCATTTTATTTATGTACTGGATAGGACTATCAGTTTGCCAACTCAGGTGAAAGAAATTTAACTACAGATAGAAAAACAGCATGCCTTCTATCTTTGGGGTAATAGAAATTTAATGTAAATTTGGGTTTCCCACCTCTCTTAAATTCCAAGGCATTGGGGCATGAGGTAGGATTCCAGAGTTCTTCTGTTCCTTAAGTCAGCTGTCTGGTAACTTTCTAGAAATCCATCATTTCTTGGTCTGAGGCCACCCTTGTGGGTCCACATAGCTCATTGCTAAGATCATCCTGCTTCCTGTCCATGAATTTCCATGCAAATTTGAAGGTTTGCAAATTTTGTTGCCTTTATGCCACACAGTCATCTGCAATCTTCGAAGCTGTCCATGACTGTATCTGCTTAAGGTAGTTTTCCTCAAATTGGGTCTTTGGCATACCATACCACATAAACAATTTTTTTATTCATGCTTTTAAATTTATTTTTGTAATGTTTATTTATTTTTATTTATGCTTTTTGAAATATCTGGTATCTTCAGTATTAACATTAACTTAATATTTTCTTTTAAAAGAAGATTTTACAATAAAGAGAACTAATGTTATTTGTCAAAAAGAGAATACAACCACAGTTACAAATCATATGAAACAAAATGTCATTACATTCTAGATGGATACTGTCTGCCAAGTCACATCATTCTTGGTCTTCACTTAAGCGATAAAGCCAGAAAGATTATCTGTTCCAACAGGAGTGAAGTTGTGGGAGAGGAGATAAATGGAATATTTCCTCATCACTGCTAACATATTTAGAGGTGGAGTGGCGTGACTGGAAAAGAACAGGACTGAGAAACCTGAGTTATATAAGTTACAATAACATATGACTAGCGGTGAACAGAGGGAGGCAGCCTTTATTCAACAGGCCTTCCTCCCTTCCTTCGGAAACTATACGAATCCACAACCGCAGAATTCCCTTTTGCTGACTTTCCCAGGAAGCTGAACTACATCTCCCACAAGGCGCCGCGCGAGGCTCCAGGGATGCAGTCCGCCACCTCCTGCAGCTTTTCCTCTGTCCCTCCTACAACTCCCACAAATCCCCTCGGCCCCGGGCCTCGGCCTGGCCTGGGGTGGAGGCGGAGGCGGAGGCGCGGGAGTTATGGAGGGGGCGGGCTCTGCAGGGAAGTGCGTCAGAGGAGGCGCGGGGAGAGTAGGGTGCTGTGGTCTGAGCTGGAGGGTGAAGCTGGCGGAGCAGGAGGATGGGCGGTGAGTGAGCGGGGCCGGCGTCGTCAGGCGGGGGTCGCGCAACCGTTCGATATTTCCAGCGGTTTGAGGAGGGTTCCCGCCCAGGGCTGGGCTAGTTTTGGGCAACTGGGCGGCCTCGGGGGTTTTCCCTTGGCCCGGGGCTTTGGGGAGGGGCCTGCTGGGCCCCCCGGTGCCCTTGGCTGAGAGCCTTGTAGGGCCGCCCCGCCCCAACCTGGGTGTACTTCCACCGCCCGCGGCCGGATCCTGCGCCTTGGGAGGTGGCAGAGCCGGGTGTCCGGCCTGGGCGAACTGCCGTTCCCAGTATTGGGACCTTTTAAGGTCATTTGAGAAGCTCCAGGATGAAAGAGGATTAATAAGAATAAAAATACAAACCCAACTTCTGGAGTTAGCGTTAATTATTTTAATTGCCCCGATCTCTTCTGAGTCACTTCCCATCTTCCAAACTCAGCAACCGGTTGCGAGCCTGTTTTCGTGCGCTCTTGAAAGGTGTTTTGTGTGGTCACGGTATATACTCGAAATACTTGACTCAGCTTTATCCGCCTTGAGTCATTTTACTGCGGCCATTTACTACTGTCGTTGATACCTATTCACGCCTGGGAGTGTTTTTGTTTGTTTTTTTTTTTTTTTTGGCCTTGGCGCAGTCCAGAGTTTTCATTCAGGTTAAGGAGGGATCATTTAGTCTGCAGTGAGGAAGTTCAAAAGAATAAGGAATGGGGAGAGTAGACAGAGTGAAGAATTTGGGCAGTGTAAAGGAGTTTTTCGTAGCTTTTAATGGATTAAGGGCAGGTGGCTATCTAGCATTATTATATATTATTGTTCTCTTTGCTATTTTGTGCACCTGGAACGACCTTTCCCTCTGAATTAACAAACATCTTCAACTGTGTCTTCCAAATAGATCCTGACTCTTAAGCCTTGTTTAGAAGGTTTACCTCTTCAGAGGAATCTGGGAGGAGCTGACTTCCTGTGCTTTTTACTATGCCTTTTTCACATTCTAACCCAGAAGACTTAATACTCCGCAGCTTGTATAAAAATTCAGTCTGCGATTAACAATTCATGCCCAGTTCATTGCTGACTCTGGGCATGTCTGTTGTTTGTATCTGTAATGTGTATGTCCATTTCAGTGTTGTCTGTTTTAGTGTGCAGGTGATAGACTAGAGAACAAGACCTCTGTCTCCGTAGCATCCTGGGTATGTGAGCATTTTTCATGATAATGAATTTTGCTTTGAATTTAAGAGCCTGATTGCTTTTTATTTAATTCTGTAATCATTTTATATATATATATATATATATATATATATATATGTATGTGTGTGTGCGTATATATATACACATATATATATATATAAAATATGTGTATGTATATAACTTTTAAAAGCCAAGGGGGTGGGGAATAGAGGGTAATTTTGAGGTAATTCTTTTCAAAATCTTTATTTATCCTTGGAGTCTAACTTTTCTTCTTTCTTCAACTTTAAACAGAGCAGTCTGAATGCCAGAATGGATAACCGTTTTGCTACAGCATTTGTAATTGCTTGTGTACTTAGCCTCATTTCCATCATCTACATGGCAGCCTCAATTGGCACAGACTTCTGGTATGAGTATCGAAGTCCAGTTCAAGAAAATTCCAGTGAATTGAATAAAAGCATATGGAACGACTTTGATAGTGATGAGGCAGATGAAAAGACTTATAATGATGCACTTTTCCGCTATAATGGCACAATGGGATTGTGGCGACGGTGTATCACTATACCTCAGAATGCATATTGGTATAGTCCACCAGAAAGAACAGGTATTTCTGTTATTTTAATTTCTGTTTCCTTTGGCTACTCAATAATAGATAAAGTGACCTGGTGATGCCCTCCCCTCACCCTCCCTTGCTAACTTCCATTAATTACCATGGTAATTTATTAATACTGGTTGGATGAGTAACTATACATACCTTGAGAAAGCCATTTTAAATCTTTGTACTTATTTACCCACTCATTAAGTTTTTTTTTAATTAATCTTACACATATTGTGAGAAAATAATTGGAAAAGCTCATTGGAAAACTTTAAATACTTGGTAACTGGTAAAAGGAGAAGTATACAAAATCAAGTCAACAAATATGAATTGACTCTCCTTTTGTGTGCTAGCATTATTTTAGTAGATAGTACATTTGCTGCCTTAAGCTCAGTGGATATAATTTAGTGAACTCTACATTTAAATCTGTGCATATTTGAGATTGTTTTACAACAAGTTTGACAGTTTGTAGATTAAAAATGTGGATCATGGAAGTTTTAAAAAAACCTAAGAAATTGTCTCAGGTTTATTTTGCAAAGCTTTTTAACATTTAAAAATTTAAATTTTTATTTTCAGTTATTAAGATGGAAACTTTAGAGCTCTTCATAGGGAACAATTTTACAATTTGTTTCGTTAAAACTACTTTTTTTGGCTTCTTAATGGAAAGTACTGTATTCAGATGACAGCGTGACAACTTTGAGTTACCTTACACCAAAAGAATGATAGTTGTGATTTTATATGGAGGAAAATTGCTTGGAAACAGTGAAAAAATGGTTGAAATTCATTGCAAAATGTTCAGTTCAGGAGCACCAACTTCATGAATCTTACTAATCACTTATCAGTCATTCAACTGACATTTATTGCTTCCCTCCATGTTCCAAAACCAAGTAGCTCACAGTATATCAGTGTAAAAAACAAAAATCCATAATCCTGGGGAGCTAACATTCTAGTGAGGAGTGACAGGCAATAAACAGAACAAGTATAAACAGAATAATAATTTATATAGTATGTCCAAAGATGACATGTTCTATGAAAAAAAAATAGTGAAGTAAAGGGGATTTAAAAATATGTAGGGAAAGAGGGGTTGGTGGGCATGAATTAGGATTTTCAGTAGTACAGTCAGGATAGGCTTACACAAGAAGGCACCCTTTGAGTAAAGACTTGATATAGTTGAGGGAGTTGACCATGTGGGTTAATTGTGGAGGCATAAGGCATCAATTTAGGTTGGAAGAAACAATTACTGCAAAGACCCTGTGATGAGAACTTGCCTGAAATATGCAAGGAACCACTGGGCTGAACGGAGCAAGGGAGGGGGAGAGTTGGGTATGTGGTCAGAGAAGTACTCAGAGTGGGAATAAGGCAGATCATGTAAGATTTTCTCTAGGCATGAAGAGGACCTTGGTTTTTACTCTAAATACTATAGAATCAGAGGGGGTGTGTGTGGTTTGAACAGAAGAGAGATAGAGGATCTGGTCACCTAGATTGAAAACAGACAACTATCAGGTCAAAAAGGAAGCCAGGAGACTAGTTAGGAGGTATAGGAGCACTTGGTTACACTATTTCAGGTGAGCAATAATTGTGAGTCAGATCATTCTGGTAGCACTGAGCCTGACTGGATTCCCTATGTGTTTTGAAGGTAGAGTCTCTGGACAAGAATGACTGAGGAGCTAGGAGGATAGATTGACATTACCTGAGGTGGGGGAGATGGCTGGTGCAGTAGGTTTGTGGGAAAAGGTTAAAGTTAATTATTTCAACTTTGTTCCTTCATTCTTCGTAGTCCTCTTACATTTCTATTCTCATTCATTTTACTGCTCTTCATTTTTTTTATTCCTTCCTTGAGCCCATATCTTAAGACTGCCACTGTGTTGGCATCCATTGGACGTTGAATCCTGCCTGTCATTCCTAGCCAGCAAGAATGCTGGCTTCTCTGGGAATTCTTCCTGTATCACTTTTTATTTCAGAAAATAATTATTGAAAGGGATTTTTAATGTTTACTAAAATAACAAGCTGTTACTGTTATTCTTATTTCAGAGTCATTTGATGTGATCACAAAATGCACGAGTTTCACACTAAATGAGCAGTTCATGGTGAAATATGTTGATCCTGGAAACCACAATAGTGGCATCGATCTGCTTCGGACCTGTGAGTACTTTGATCCTAGCAGAACAGTTGGAGAAAAAAGGAAATAATGTTATTTGCTTTTTGTAGAAGTCTGTTGTTGGAACAAGTAAGTTAATTCCTCTTGAAATAAGATCTCTAATGTGGACTCAGTTCTGTTGATAACTAATTTTAGAAGGTAGATTCATGCTTGGCAAATTGTAAATATAAAGTTGAGGGAGACAGCTAATATATTGGATGACAGACTCCAGATCCCAGATGATATTAGATGAGTCCACTTAATTAAGAGTAAATTTAATCGGGATATGTAATAAATTCTGATATTTGAATTAAATACTTTAGCTATGTGAGTTCAGAAAGGGATATGTGAAAAAAGTTGACTGCAAGCTCTATATGAGTCAACTATGTCAGGCCAGCCAAAAGTGTTAATGCAATCTTAGGTGATCATAACAAAAGTGGAGATGTCAAAAACAAAAATATTAGGGGTATTGCATTCCTTCATGCTAAGGCTGCCCAGGAAATACCAGCTTGATATTTGGACCTAGTCTCTAGATTTATAGAGACTCAACTGGAGTCTACCTAGAAGAATGGCCATGTCATGAAAGCAAACATTGAGTAAATTGCAGGTATTTAATTTTGTTGAATTGGGAATACATAAGAAGACATTTATTGTTAATAGAGTTTGAAAAGGGATGTTAGCGAAAGGAATTGCATAGTTCCAGAGAATAAAACCAGCACTAAAAGTTAGAATTTGGATTGGTTAGTATTAGTACATTGCTAATTAAAATAATTTAAAAAATGAATGGAATGCTTTATAAAACTTTCAGGTTTCTTTCCATGTTGTTGTAGCATCATGTAGCATCCATGTTGTTGTAGTTTATGATCATTTAAACTGCCATTTATTGAGTTACCAGTATGTATCAGATCCTCTGCTTTGTGCTGAATGTATATTCTTTCAATAGGTCATTGTATTCTCCATTTATTTACTCGTTAGCCTTATCTTGAGATCTTCTAAGGACATAGATTTGTCTGTATGTAGCACCATGCAGTTTTGTTTCCAGTCCTGGCTCTAACACATACTTTGTGACTTTGTGCAAGTTATTTATACTTCTTGCCTCAATTTCTTCATTTATAAAATGGAGATAACAATAATAGTATCTCCGTCATAGGGTGTTGAGAAGATTATAATACACAGTCTGTAATGAACGGTGTCTAATACATAGTAAATCTTCAGTAATTATTTACTGTTAGTATCCATTTACTTCTATCAAGACAGAGTTAACATCCTTTTGAATAATGTGCTTTAGAAATGAAACCTCTGTAATAAAGACCTCTTCACTTTTTGAGAAAAGATCTCATTAAAATATAAACAAAATTGCCATGTAAGAAAACTATCAGAACCCTGGTAACATTTCTTTTTTTCTCTCTTTTTAAAATCAGATCTTTGGCGTTGCCAGTTCCTCTTACCTTTTGTTAGTCTAGGTTTGATGTGCTTTGGGGCTTTGATTGGACTCTGTGCTTGTATTTGCCGAAGTTTGTATCCCACCATTGCCACAGGCATTCTACATCTCCTTGCAGGTGGGTCTCATCATATTTATATCTCATCATCCTGTCTCCTTAGGGACCAAAGAGTTTTATAGTTAAACAGTCACATATTACTGCCTTGTCATGTTGCCTGAAAAGCTTAGTTGTGTTTTGTTTTCTAAATTTTCCTCTAAGGTCTTTCTACTTTGGGCTCAGTGAGTTGCTATGTTGCTGGAATTGAACTACTACACCAGAAACTAGAGCTGCCTGAGGATGTGTCTGGAGAATTTGGATGGTCCTTCTGCCTAGCTTGTGTCTCAGCTCCCTTACAGTTCATGGCTTCTGCTCTCTTCATCTGGGCCGCTCATACCAACCGGAAAGAGGATACCTTAATGAAGGCTTATCGTGTGGCATAAACAGGAAACTTCCCACTTTTCAATTGCCATTTTTATTATTTTTTAATATTAATGTTTTTCCTTGTCTCCCAGGTGTTTTTAACTTAACTTTTTTTTGTGTGAATATACCATTTTATGCTGAAAATCCGTTTTATTTATACACAGTTTTTTTTTTTTACCACTAAGATCTACATGGATTACTCTGAATTCATCTTTCAACAAATTAATCTTGATCTAGCGTTCAGACAGAAAGAAGTGGGTAATTCATACTTGACATGAATTGATGACAGAAAATTGATAATGGGAAATTAACCCAAAGCAAATTCTGCTTATATCTTTTAGACTTTTCACTAAAGTAACTGTATCTGTTCAACTTGAAAGACAGTTTCTTTGGGAAACCTCTTACCATTGTCAAAATTTTATGTTCCTTTGCTGTTGTAGATAGCCATTCAGTCAGAGGTATCCATCAGAACTATTTTCGTAGACTTTAAGTTACATAAAATAGGGAAATTAAGATCTTTTTCTCTAAATATTGGCATAGAGCTTCATCTGATGTGAAATATGGCAGCTGTTTATCTACAATGTGTCTATCTACAAGAACGGAAGTGAAAAATGTATTTACTTGAATTCTTACTTTGTCACTGCAAGAATTCCTGTTTAGCCAGATACGAGGATTTAACTTTACTTTTTTAAAACTCTTAATATGTCAGTGAGATTTTCAGTACCACTGAACTGTTTAGAGTTTTGCTCCTTCCCTCTTCATATGCCAGGCTTATTAAAGAGTGCTTTCTTTTTAATACCACTTTGGGGTCACAGAGTAGAATTTCCCAACAGCTATTTATTCCAGCTAAGTACCATAAAGAAGGTTTCACCGTAATGACCCTCCAGTGCTAGGAAAACTACCGCAAGATCTAAAACTTAGGCTGGTCATTAACTTCCAACTATGATCTTTATTTCTTGTGGTGATATGATGTGCCTTTCCTTGCCTGAACCCTTTCCTGGTATGTATCAACATTGTTTAATGTCCTCTACTTCAGTCCTTTTTTTTTTTTTTTTATAGATGTGTCTATAAACATTGAACTTTTAAGAAAATCTTATTTATTTATTCCATTACTGTAGCACTGGGCAGATTTTAAAAAATGTAACTTAGTAATTTCTTACACTATCCTAAATCTGTCTTTTTTAAAAAAATAAAAAATCAGAAGAGATTCAGAATTATGTCTTCAGTGACTGAGTTGATTTGTGTTTCAGTACCTTAGGATAAAGAAATACAAGGTTCTGAATGAGGCTCTCAGTGGACAATGCACTGTTGCTCTACAGGCCTATTTTTATTTCTAGCATTTGGGTTTTCTTTCCCAGAAAATGTAGGGGCCCTTTGGCCCCATTAAAAATTAGAGACTTTCTAATCTCAGAAATTTAGGATATATTTTCAAAGTAGTTTTGTTATTTATGTGTACTATAGTTAGTGTGGCTACGTTTTCATAAAGTTACTCTATGGCTGTGAATGTTTGTGTTCTATATTAAAGTAATCAAGTCAGCTTCTGACTTTTAATAAAGCCAGTATTACTCTGCAGCCTTTACTGCCTAGGAAATGTCTGGTCACTCAATTTTAACTTTTCCTCATGAAGTTTCATTGTTCTTTATCATTTTCTAAAATGGTTGAAAAGCTAAGTGAATAAGCCACACAAAACACTTTTGGGGCTGGGATGTTAAAATTAGGACCTTTTTGTATTGGGAATTATTTCTTTTAAACAATGTTCCTGCCTGTTGTTGCCAAGTATATTGTAGAAAGTCAGGATTGGACTTTTAACAGGTTACAGTCTCACCATTAGTATCCTTAAATCTTGAAAGCCAGCATCACCATAAACCCTGGTGCTGAATATGTGTTGTAGTTGATAGTTTAAGCATATTACAAAATGGATGAGGCCACCCTCTTGTGAAGACTTTTCTGTGGAGTACATAAGGCCTTATTTAATGTGAAAATTACAGGGTTTTGGCTGTCTTGTGATTCTTATCACACCCATATGAAATTACCAATTTGACCATTTTTAATTAAGCATACATAAAATTAGTAACAAGTCCTGTTTATCTCTTTTTCACCTAATATTTTGAAGCAGCCCTCCAAAAGTAAAAAATTAATTTTGATATATTTTTTTACAACTTTTTTAGCAATTTAAGTGTGTTTTCAAATCTCAAGTTTATGGTACCTAATCTTATTAACTAAATTATGTTAATAACTTTTTTTTTTTTAGCAAAAGACTTTAGAAATTTTGGGTTAACAGTAAAAGTTGATGTAATAACAAAGGCAGGGTAATTCTGGAATTCGTTTGTTCATTTAACACTGTGTGCCCACTATGCCACTATACCCTAGGACATCAAGAATTGAATGAGACAATGTGTTAAAATTTTACTTGCTCTAAGTATTTGTATTAGGGGAAGAATAGAATTGGTTAGTAACCTACAAGTGAACTAATTTAGTCACAGGAGTGAGAAGAGTGGGGTAATTGTTCAACAAGTCAATTTAGAGTTTGCCCATTACTTGGACAACCAAATTGTAGAGTAGTGCTGTTAAAGTTCATTAAATCTTCAATTGACTATAGAATATACAGTGTTTAAGTTTAATCCCCATGAAGAAACATAGTTTGACCCCCACATAAACTTCCCCAGAAATGAAAACAGCCTATTGAATATTAAGTTTCGTAATCCCACATTTGGCACTGACCCTGCCTACTTTTTCCATCTGTCAAAACTATGATTATTATACTTGCCTCATAGAGTTGCAATGAGGATTTTGCCAGTTGTGACACATCCAGCTGTTTCCTAGCAGCTAAAGGAGCTGATAATGGGTGCAGTTCTTCAGATGCAAATTTCTTCATGGACTCTACAAGTAAAACTCTGCCCTGGCATATGGGTGGAGTCTTTTGTCCTCCTTTCAGTCCTCTTCTAAGAGGATGATTCATACCTTGAAAGAGGAATAAAACACAGAGACACATCTTTGTATAGGAATTCTTTTTGTTGCTTACCAGGTGCTCTTACACGCATTTGTAAAGAGAGAGAGTTTTCCCCTTGGATCAAATGGTAATATCATTGTTTTGTGAATTCATTAGGTGAAAGTGCTAAACTGCAAAAGAATGAATTAGAATGATCATTTGCTCTTTAGAAGTTACCTTAAGAGTCATTTGAGTTCTCTTCAGTGTTAAAATTTTTATTAGCAAAATTAATACATTATTTGACATTAATATTTATATACTTCAACAAACCTGTAAAAGCAATATTCAATTTATATTTCCCTACCTTTGCAGAGGTTTAAAAATAAGAAATAAGAAAAGATAATTCTTTCTGTTTTGTTTTCACCTTTTGAAATACAGAGTTACTGGGTGCTGTATAATCTTTCATCTTCTGACTCACTGGCTCAGGATGTGAACTTCATCTTACCTCTCTTGTAACCTTGCAAGTTCCTCCCAGTCTTCTATCCTTCTCTTCTTGCTTTTCTCTACTCAGCTTGTGTTGTCACTGGTATGTTTACAATAACTTTGTTTCTTGTTCTCATAATGTCCTATGGCACTTTCTTTTACAATCCCTAGCCTTATGTGCATATATACTGCTATACAGTTTCCTTAGTCTCAAGATACCAAGGATGACTGTTTTGAAACTATAAAGCTGATTCCTGTAAAAAAAACAAATGCTCTTTGACTTTAGCTTCTTAATCATTTTAAGTACGATTTGATTTATTACTTTCTATTACTCATTTTCCAAGTCTCTACTAATGTCAGTTACTGGAAACTGACTCCTCAGATTCTGACTCCTCAGATTCCATAGAATGAGTTTTCTCTTTTTGCAGGGAATATTAGAATGAACTTTTCCTGTTTTTCCCTATAAGAGAAGTACTGTATTATCTGATGGGGAGATTGCTGGGGTGATGGCATCCACAAGAAGCATCCTAGTGGATGGATGTTGGTAAGCATCCATCTTGGGAGAAGGAATACTGTTGCATTGAGCAACACCACGTGAAAAGGGAAGAGACGGGAGTCGGGGAGCTGGCTGCACAATGCAGGATGCTGCTCGAGAGCAAGATCCTGGCCTTTTTATTGACAGAGAAAAGGGTGGGGCAAACTGTATATTGGATTTAGGGAGTGAGTCCAGTGATACACACCCGGCTCCCACCCATGGCTCTAATCTTAACAGGGTATTCTGTAGATTAGTGCAGGGGGAAAAGCACATCAGTCACTGGCCTCTCGGGCCATTATACCCACAGAATACTGTGTTATTTTTTCCAAATTATGTTTTACAAGCTAAATTTGGTTTACATTGTCATATCTGCTTTGAGGGTTAAAGATTTAATCTACAAATTTGTTTTCACCCCATGCATACCACCAGTGCCCCCAAATTTATAATCCCAAAACTGTCACAAAGCCCTTCTATGCCCCACTTTTTCCATTTGCAAAATGCTATGATTACCATACCTGCCTCTTAAGTTACAATGAGGATTATATAAAGTGGCCAGCATAAAGCAGCCACTCAAAAAAATGCTAGTTATAATTGACTGCATTAAGAGGGAATGGGGTTCCTAAACCTATAACATGGTGGGTCTCAGCCCAGGCTACATGTTGGAATTGCCTGGAAAACTTGAAAAAATACTTGGGCCCTAGAGATTCTGATTTAGTCAGTCTGGTCACTATTTTTAACCTTTCCAGGTAATTACAGCTATGTTAACTGTGTGAAAACTATGTTTAAGAGCAAGATAGGAGATTCTCTGCTTAGCAGATTGTTAGAAGGAGGCAGTGGGCTCTGTCGGGTAAACAGACCTGGCATAGTGCCTGCTTTCTAGAAACTTTCTCTTCTGTACATTCTGGCACTCGCTTGCTGAAGCTGACTGATGCTTTGAGACAGCCCCTATTCTCACTCCACTGTGGACTGGAAGTGTGTGTGAAGAGTCTACTAGCAGATCCAATACCTTCTGGTGGTTGGTCCCAAGGTTCAGATTTGATTGGAGGTAATCTTTATTTCTTCCAGCTTTTATTTCAAATTAACTTTCTTTCATCCAGTAATTTTAAGGACCCTGCGGTTTGGGATGATTGGACTTCCGTAAAGAAAATGAACACTTTGACTCCTGTCTGCTTTGCAGTTCACTGTATTCTTATAATTTTGGTTATAATCAGGAAGGAGAAGCATGGTGATTGACATTAACCTGTACGCAAACCAGAAATGCTTGAAAATGGACATATAAACTGAGAGTAATAGAGTATCTGCCTTGATAGATTATTGTAAGGGTTAAATAAGAAGGTACACAGATCCTGAAATATAAGCGCTCAGTAAAAGTTGGCCAAGGGGACCGAGGTGGTCTTCGCCTGGCCTACATGGTAAGGCCCTAGTACACAAGAGCTGGGGCAGTTCTTGCTTGTCCTATGTCTGCATTCAGGCAGGGATTAGGCCTGGGACTGGGGCTATATTTTCTGGGAGAATCTTGTTTCTAGTCCTCATTTCAAAACAAACATAACTTCATTACAAGGACTTTTTCGTCATCCTTGTATTTTTATGATTGAAGAGCTTTAAGTTTTTTTTTTTTCTATGACAGAACTGGGCAAGTATGTGATTTGGGGGTTGAAATGATACTATGAGTTTATAAGAGGCTATGTGGCTCTTGGAATACTTACTTGTATTCTGAGAGGGATGCTCCCTCTCAGAACCAGGCTGCTATGCTTCAAGGCTCAAGGGACATGGAGAGATCCTGTTTAGGTGCTCCTGTTCACATCCTAAGGTGAGCTCCCAACCATGCAGTCATCTTGAATGTCTAGACCTGCTCAGATTTCAGATAAATCTAGTCCCAATCCCTATTACGCTGTGAGATGCCAATCAAAAACCACCCAGCTAAACCCAGTTAACCTCTGGAATTGTAAAAGATAATATGTTGTTTTATTCTGCTACAATTTAGGGTCATTTGTTACATAGTCATAGTATCTAAAATAATACTGCTGCCCACTACAGGTATTCAAAAGATTTTTTTTTCCTTACTGAATGACATTTTCTGACTCCTAGCCTAATCTATCCTCCACAATTCTACCTGGCTAACTCTTGTTTATTTTTCTAATCATTATTTACTTCTTCAGCAAAATTTTCCTTGGCCACCTGTCTTGGGTTAGTTCTCCTAATTTTTCAGAGCACTCCGATGTTCTTGAATGTGCTAGGCAATAAAGCCCAAGTTTGAGAGTGACTCTGTTACGGCTCCTTTTAAATTCCATGGATCCGTTCTTCCCATACCTTAAAATCTAAGATAGGTTTTGGGTCACTTAATAATTAAAGTAGTAGTCCTTTTTGAGAGGGACATGAAAAAGTTCTCTCTGCTAACCGCACTTCAATCTGTGAAATATTCAAACTAAAATGCTATTCAGTTAAAACTGCCTCCTCTGTCAGCTTAGGCATGCTTCTGGTTAGAAGTCTACAAGAGTGGAGGAGACTTGACCAGTTTCTTCTCTCTGTCCTCACTTTTTCCTACACTGACAGTAACTGCGTCTGACCCCTCTATGGGTCAAACCCTGGGAAGTATAGAATAGTGAAGATAGTTTTATGTGACTAGTACAGTTGTCATCTCACCTGGGGACTGTGGAGGGTCCATGCACAATTACTGGTTTGCTCGCTTCTCAGAGACTACAGACCTTCAGACCGTAGTTCTTTTAACAAGTGAAATCAAAGTCATCTCCCCAGCTCCCTGCTGACCACTCACCCCTGGGCTCCTGACAGAATACTTCATATCTGTTAGGGCCATAGTTTTCTGAGGTTGTTCAGGAGTTCATTTTCCTAGAACCCCAGTTCATCTCCTTTTGTGGGGAATACACTTGGCTCCCAAGAAATAACAACGGCTAATGCACACCTGGATGTGAAGATATAGATATGCCCTGACTCATTTTGGGGTCTTCATTCTTCACCACTTCAGGCCTATATAGCTCAACCCTTTCATTTTTACTTTTAAGAGTCAGACACTCTTCTATAGGCTTCTCAAACTCCAGGAGACATGTGACACGCTCTCTGAATTAAGTCCCTCTCACGTGGGTTAGTAGAATGAAGGGACGGCAAGTTACCTCCTCAATGCAGTGGGTATGACTAGGGGGAAACTCATAAGCCTTCTGCATATTATCTCCTAATTCTTCAAACTTGGATTAATTCCCAAATTACTTATAGATTCTTGAGGGAAGTGATGTGGAAAAAGCACATGATCTTTTTAGATGTGCACTCTGCACATTCTGTACCGTGGTATAGCATCTCAACCTGGAATGTGAAGCTGCTGGTAGGACTAAACTGAGATAACAGGATAATTTTCATTTAAATTCTGTTAAACATTATTAAATAATAAATTAGTCCCTTGGACTACTTAAAACTCATGGGAGCAGAAATTTTTTATGATTTCACTCATAGTACCTACAGCTTAGCACAATGTCTACTATATAATGAAATGCTCTAATTATTTTATTGAGTCATGCATGAATAAATATTAGACAATAAACTGACAACATCCTCTATGATCAATCCTTTAAATCTGGTTTGCCCACAATACTCATTTTTCCAATATAAGTAAATGGATAGTTCCAATTATTAAATTTTGAGCTTCATTGTTTCCTCCTATCAGTTTTCAAACAAAAGTTATTTTCTGATTTAAATTACCTCAGGAGGAGAGTAATAAATCTATCTCAAAAATTTCCAGCTCAGCATGGTTTACGTATTTAAATGAAGTTAGTTAAATAGAAAAAAAACTGAGAAAGAAAGCACTAGAGAGGGAAGTTTTATGTAGTTTACTTGATTATATTGCAGGCACTATAAATATACTATTTTATCTCTTTCTACTACAGCCTGCATTGAATACATTTCTAAGATGTGGGGTTGGGTCCATGTAATTCTTTCCACTGCATGTGGTCCTATGTCATACCCTACACTAAGAGGAGCTAAACTCAGTATTTATTTTCCTGGTGATGGAAAGAAGATGATTATGGGAGGAGAGGAAGAGGAGAATTTGGAAAGCAGTAACAAGAGGTTGCTGAGGAAATCCTGTCAAAGTTTTCATCTCTTTGGTGCTCACAGATTGCCTCTTCAAGAACTCTTGTCACAATAAATTTTAGTCTTACCTTTGTTTCTGGTGACATAGACTGAGAACACTCACGTGATCAGTATGCAGGTGATGACCTAGTACATGCCTCCTAGGTCAGCCAACATAAAACTGAGAAGATAACTCCTTTCAGGGTCTTCCTCCTCTTTGTGGTGCCTGGTGTTTGCAGAAAGCCCCTCACTCCTAAGGAACCTCATTTTGGAGACATTATCTGACCTTTGGTGTCTCACATTAATGGTTTCCTGGATTTGTGCCTTATTCTTTTGGGCACAACTGACAAATAGCTATTAATTTGTGCTGCTGATATAATGAGTTAACCTTTTAGGTAAGTTATTTCCATTTTAACACCAGGACTTCCAAAAAACCTTAATCTTAACATGTTGTTGTTATCCTCCCTGTCTGCCTGTCTTTCCATATATGGTTTTTGAGCACCTCAGCTGGTGCCAAGAATTTCATTAAGTGCTGAGGATGGAGAGTTCACTCCTGTCCTTATGAAAATCCTGTGGAACATGACTGATTCTAAAAACACAACCACACAAATCATATTCTTTAATATGGAAGCAGAACACATTATATATTTGAGTCCATGAACAATATGCCTAATCATCAATCGTGTTCTTACTTGCTCATTTGGCAGAAAAGGTAAAGTCTTTCAGCATGTTTAACTCAACATTCTAATGGCCTGCTATGTTGTTGCTATAGAGATGGATAAATAGTTTGATTAGGAGAATAGTTTGAAGCCTCTCAAATTATATAACTTTACTTTCCCAAAGAGCTGTTTATAATAATTGTCTTCCAGGAGGAATACTTTTCCTGCCCCTTCTGTCCCCAGTTGTAGTAACTTCAAGTAACTCTTTTGTGTTCCAGAGTTAAGGCAAACATGCTGAACATCTCTCCCACAACCCCTGTGTAGATGACACACCAGTAAGCTCCAGGCCCTACGTTTAGATGCCCTAACCTGCCCATCGGTGTCACAGCCAAAGGGTGTTCTTTCCTAATGTTGCACTCTGCTTTTATGGCAACCTAGTTCTGCGTAAATGTGCATCTCTGTGTGAAATCATGTTTTTGAAAAAAATTGCTAGTAGTTTTTCTCTTAATAGAAATTTTTGCATTTTCACCTCACTTTTCCTATTTCATCCATGTCTTTAATCTTCTAAAGGGAATATCAAAGAAAATATACCTGTAAGTAATATCAGTATATAATGACTCATTTTTCTAAAATCATCAAACTAGTTTGATAACACATTCTTTTCCACATTACCTTTGGCTTCCTTTATGAAAAAAAAAATTGCTTATCTTGCTGGTGCATTAAACAGGACTAACAAGTTTTTGTTCTTGTTTCCTGGGACTGATAATTGATTCACCAACAAAAACAAAATAAAAATTATAATACAAAGAGGTGATAATTTAAATTAAGGAGAATAATAAATTCATAGTTAATACAAGGATAACATATTTGGCAGGGCCTCATATAATGTCATTTAGCTCAACATCATCTCATTTAAAAAAATGGATGAGAAAAATAATTGATTCCCTGCAGAGGCCACTGTCTGTGTGGAGTGCACGTCATCCCCCCTTTATGTGGATTTGCTTCAGGAATTCTGGTTTTCTCGTGCAACCCAAGGATGTGTTTGTGAGCTTCACTGGATTTTTTAAATTGTCCCAGTCTGAGTGAGTGTGTATAAAATTTACTTTTTTTCTACAATTAAATGAGATGGTACTATCTATCAGATGGAGTGTTGAGCGGGCAATATAGAGTGTTGCATGTAACAAAGAGGTGTTCAGAAGTGTATTTAACACTGATCTGTTACCATGGGAAAATGGTGACATTTTATTCATGAACATGTAAGAGAGCTTGGTCAAACCAGTGACTAGTTTTTCTAAATAGAAACAGTTAAAAAGGGCAATCAGGAAAAGATTTCCTTAGTAGTAGATACTTTTATAGACATTATGAAACTTCATTCTACTGTATTAATTCTGTTGTAATTATTGCTGTCTTGTTTAAAGTTTGTTGTTTTTTTCATTTTTTAAGAGCATATTGCTAAAGCCATTAATGTCTGTACATGACTAGGTTAATTAGAGTTTAACAGGTTAGTTGGGGAGATAAGCTTGAATTAAGAACAGCAAATGAAATTTCTGGTAAACCTGAATGTCCTCATGTTACAGGGCAGGGAGAGGGCACCCCAGAACCCCCAAACCTGCCCGTTCTAAATAGGTTCTGCCATCCACCGCATAAGGACAAAACATGTAAGACCATAAGTGGAAAAGAAACTTTAATACAATTAGTGTGATAATACAGAAAAGAAAAAGAATATAGTTTTTAAACTAAGCACCCAAAGTTACCCATCACCTCGTGGGCAAAAGTCCACCCAAATGGGATTGGCCCAAAGCAAGGCCTGAAAGCCTGCCATGAGTCTAAAACACCTTTTGGCAGGGACCCATAGAAAAGGGTCAGAAACAGACAAGTCTGTGAGGAAAAGAACAAAATCAAAATAAAGATCAACATTGCCATTGTCACCTCCCCACAGGTCTCTCACTCACATCTGTTTCAATCAGTCCAGGCCAGTGCAGCTTCTTGACAAGTCTCTCTGCTCCTTGTGCCTCTTCTGGCTCTCCATCCTGCTTTCTTCCTTCTTCTTTTCCTCTGTGTTTCTCTTTCTCTCTTCTCTAGCTTATCTCTCCTGCTCAGCTCCACACTACCTTGGGTGGGGCAGGGAACCTGGAACCACCCTTCTTCCTGGGGACCACTCTCTTACAGAATGAGGTGTCCTTTCTTGAGCCACCCAGTTCCTCTTTGTGGAGGTTTGGGGTCCTGGGCAGAGGGCATGTGCATCTTTCACTGAGGCCCCAGAAGTGGGCAAGAGAGCATGGGAGAGAGAAAGCTGCTTTGGGCTTCCCAGAATGGGGGGCCCACTTGGGGAGCCCAATCCATGTGCAGGAGGAGGACCTCTGTGCTTGGTAGACACCATCTGGTGGTCTCATGGGCCTGGCCACCATGTGTGCTTTCCTGTGGGGCCAAGGAAGGCACTGATCTTTGTCCAGGTGGAGGTCTGCAGTACTGTGATCTGCAGGAAAGGGAAGGAAGAGTCCCGCCCACCCTTTCTTCCATACCCAGGGATGCCAGAGAATCACTGTGGCATCTTTTGGGGTTGACAGTTTCCGGTTCCCTCCTTGTATGTAGGAAGCGTGCACATGTAGACATAAGATACCTGTAATGCAGCATGCATATCCTGTGTGTACAGTCCAATGAATTTTTGCCTGTTCACATATGTGTGATATAACCACCACCTAGGTCAACCTTAGTGTTACTTCATTTCTCTTAAGTGAGTGAAATGCAGTCTGGAATATCCTCTACAGCACTTTTCCTCATTTTGTATCCTCTTCCATTTTACTTCCTATTATCCCTGCTCCCATCAGTATGTCTGTCTAATAGCTGCCCCTTTCCCTGCTTCACATCTATCTCTATTTTGAGGAGCTTTCTCTGGTTTGTTCTCTCCTTTGCTCTCCTGCCTAAACTCATTGCCTCTTGTGTGTTTTCTGGGCTCATTCTAGCTGGCAGTTCACCTTTATCACTCACTACTTTTGGATCGTGCTAGAGCTGTAAGCAGATCTGAGGTCAAAACACTGCTGTTTGAGGTAGGAGGCTGTAGCGGCAGCAAAGCACCAGAGCAGTTTCTCTGTGATCCAGGCAGATGGATGAAGGAGGATTCCTGGAGCCCTCGGGGGGCTTTTTCAGGTTTTAGATGATCTTTTGTAGTGAGGCAACCAGGTACAGGGCAGGGAAGGGGGCAGATGGGGTGGGGTAGGAGGGGCTGAGGCTATAGGCCTCCCAGCCCCCAGCTAATTTTCACTCTTTCTGAGCTCTCTGGCTTTCTCTCATAGTCTCTACTGTACCCCACCTGCACGGTCCTCTGCTTCCATGCTCTGCTCTCTGCTGCTGCTGCTGCCCTGAGTCCTCTGTGATGCCATCCTTATATGCCCAGTCTCTCCAGGCCCAGGCACACCCACTCATGAACGCCCACACCCTACTCCAGGTGCCTGCCATCAGGCATGTGTGTAGGACCGCAGGGGTCTATCATTACTGCTCGTGGCAGCAGGGTGGAAAATCCTGATTATTCTTTCATCTATCCTACAGAGCCTGAATCCTCTTTTAAAGAATGAGCAATGTACTGACTCCGCGTTCACTCAAGCTAGCTTTAAAATCCAAAGATAGGTGCTGAAACAAGTTGACCTGACTCTGGGTGTCAGTGTGACTCTGGTATAAAAACAGGAAGTAAAGGTAGCTTTGTGGGCAGAAAATAACACCAATGTCCATGATTTCTTTATGAATTGACATTTTTCAAAATAAAATATTTTTATGATGATTTCTTTTATTTACATGTTCACAGAAAAAATGAAACAAGGAAAAAGATCAGAAATATTTAAAAGGAAATTATAACTTTAGAAATTATGCACAATTGCTGGCTTCCTAAAGTAACATATCAATGTGCATCCTTTCAGAATTATTTCTCGTATCTCTTTAAAAGAAGTGCAATCATATTGGAAAGAACATTTTAGCAATATTAAACACAAATCTGCTCCTATCGACAAGCAAAAACCTCCATCATAATTAGGTGCTTGGGATTAGAAACACCTGGATGCCCCAGGTGCTGGTGCCACCCTCCCTTGGCCAGCAATACAGCTCAGTCTGGCTCAAGGCTCACCAACCAAACAAACCCCTATTCTTATTGAAGCCTCTCCTAATGCCCCAGTCAGAGCTACATCAGTTCAGGGACTCCCACCAGATGTGTGGGCTCCTTCAGCCTTAAAGACTGGGCAAGAACTGGACAGGTGACGGCCATACTGTGGAATGAACTGCGCATGTGCAAGTTCCCTGCGCCCATCCTTCCGAGAGGTGGGACGCGGGAAGCCGAGGTCCTTGTGGCTCTGGCCTCTGGGGCCTCATGCAGAGTTCTACAAGGTCCGAGGCCACAGCAGCCCTGAGGCACTGTTCCATTGTGTATCCTGGGGCCAGTACTTCCTGGCAGCAGCGGGAGCGCCTGGGTTCATCATAAACTCTTCCTCAGAGCCTTTCCACTGAAGAAGAGTGACCTATTTCCGCAACGGTATGTAGTATGTCTCCCCCCGACCCCACACCTTTATTGAGATATAATTGGCATAAAGCATATGGTATTTGTCACATATTTAGAGTGTGTAGTTTTATGCTCCAGAATATGAAGATTTGATTCATATATATGTTAGCGGGCAGAATGAGGGCACCCCAGGCCCCCGAACGTGCCTGCTCTAAGTGGGTTCTGTCCACCGTGTAAAGACAGAATGTGCCCCTAGTGGACAAGACCTTCAATAGAAACGAATAAATTAGTGTGCAATAGAGAATTAGCTTGCAATAGAGAGAATAGAAAAGAATATAGTTAAAATAGTTTCCAATTCAACACCCAAATTTACCCAGCTGCTCCTGGCCCAGCCAAACAGCTTGGCCTGGAGCGGGGCCACTGAGACCCAAAAGCTGGCACAAGTCTAAGGCACCTTCTGGAGGGGAATCATAGGAAAAGGTAGAAGGGGCCAGGCAAGTTGAAAGAAAGGAGTAAAATCAAAATTCAAGTCAAGGTAAAGGCTGTGGCTGTCGCCTCCCCACGGGTCTCCATTCAGATCTGGTCTCTTTCAATTGTCTCTTTCCCTGTCGCCCAAATCTCTGGTATAAGTCCAAGGCTGTAACTTTGGGGTTCCATATTTATTCCTCCATATGTTCCACCCATCCTTTTAATAGGCTTTTTTGGGGTCTTTTGCTTTATATGAGTTCTTACATATTTTGGGCATATGAAGTTTTATCAGATAGATTGTAGATATTTTCCTCCCATTCCATTGCCGCCTTTTCATTTTGTTGATGGGTTTCTTTACTGTGCAGAAGTATTTAGTTTGATGTAGTCATACTTGTTTTTGTTTCTGTTGACTAACTTTTGATGTGAAATCCAAAAAAATGTTGCCAAAGCCATTCTCAAGGATATTTTCCTTATGATTTCCCTATGTCTTAGGTCTTACGTTAAAGTCTTTAATCTTGAGTTAATATTTGTGAGTAGTGTGAGGTGGGGATTCAATAAAATTCTTTTGCATGTGGACATCCAGTTTTCATAGCAGCATTTATTGAGAGAGTATCATTTCCCATTCACTATCTTGGAGCCCTTGTCAACGGTTTGCTGCCTTTATATTGTGGGTTTATTTCTGGACTCACAGTTCTGTTCCCCGATTCGTTATGCCTGTTTTTGTGTCAGTATCAAAAGGTTTGATTCTATTACCTTTGTACTAAAGTTTGAAATCAGAAAGTGTTTTCCTTCCAGCTTTGTTCTTTCAGAATTATTTTGCCAGTTTGGGGTCTTTTGTGGTTCCCTGTGAACTTTAGGATGTTTTTTTCTTATTTCTGTGATGCGTATCTTTGGAATTTTTATAGCTATTACATTAAATCTAATAATGATTTTGTGAAGTATGAATATTTTACCAATATTAATTCTTCCAATCAGTGAACTTGGGATACCTTTTCATTCACTTCTGTCTTCAGTTTATTTCATCAGCATCTTAAGGTTTTCAGAGTACAGTCTTTTACTTCCTTGGTTAAATTTATCCTTAAATATATTTGGTGCTTTGCTATTATTACACACAGTATTATTCTCTTTATCTTTCACGTTTTGTTGTTAGTGTAGTATAGACATGCACTTGATTTTTGTATGTTGATTTTATATCCTGCAACTTTATGAATTCCTTAATTAATTTTAACAGATTTTTTTTGGTGGGCTATTTAGGGTTTGTATATATAAGACCGTGCCATATGCAAGGAGAGAGAATTTTACTTCCTCCTTTTCTATTTGGATGCTTTTTATTTCTCCTTTGTACCCAATTGCTCTAAGACTCCCAGTGTGTCGAATGGCAGTGATAAGGGTGTGTACTCTTGTCCTGGTCTTAATCTTAGTGGAAAAACTCAGTTTTTCACTGTTCAGTATGATGGTAGCTTTGGATTTGTCATATTCATCTTGATTGTGTTGAGGTATATTCCTTGTATACCCCATACAATTTATTTAATAATTGTTCAATAGAATAAATAATAAAATGATTTTGTTTACTTAATTATTGTTCCAGTTTCTTTAATAGATGTAGACATTCAGAATGTCTACATCTTTTTGTATGATTTAGCAGACTGTCCTTAAGGAATTGGCCCATTTCAGCTGGTCTATCAAACTTATAGGCATAGGGTTGTTGACAATACCTATCTCTTTCTTGTTCTTTTAATGTCCATGAGGTGTGTTTGAGTTCAAAGAGATTGGTTATTTAACCTCTAATTTTAAAGAAATATTTTTACATATATTGTTTTTGCCATTACAGAGTCAAAAGAAAATTGCTACATTTTAAAATTATTTTTAAAATTCAATATGTGAGGTTTTGAAAGTTGTTTATTCATTAATTTCAATATCTATAGTGTATTAGTAAATTTTTTTGAGTGCTAGTACATTTTTGATGGTACTAGTAGAAAATAAATATATCAAAATATTGCTGTTTCTACTTATGACTTTTGAGTTATAGAAGAAAAAGCTAAATTATTAATTTTATGTTACAGCATACTTCATTCCCAAATACATATATCCCTGCTGGTGCTACAGACATCGTAATAAATATTTTTTTAGGAAATGAATGAACCCAGTCCACTAGCAAGTTTGCTTTCTTTAAAAACTAAATGGAAAAATCTGTTTTTAATTTAAATTATGTTTTAGTAAACTAGTGAAAACTTCAAATTGGTAGAAATTCTAGTGATTCTCAATTTTAAATTTCAGAAAGACATATGACATAGGCACATCAAAGGATGCAGTGACATTTATTTGCTCTGATGTAGCAACAATTATCCAATCAAACAGGTTTTTTCCTTTCCTGCACACAGTCCAAATACAGTCCCATCTTGACAGAATTAAAAAACAAAACACTAGAGTTATAATATTAAACCCAAGAATTAAAGTTTGAACATTTAGTATGATTATCTAGAGTTGAATGGGTTATCAATACTGTATTTTGCTTCTCTGATGCTTTATTGGCATCACTTATGTATCTATATTTAAATCTATGTAATTAGATTGGGTTACTGATAAAACTGACCTGCGCACCAGCACCTGTGCCAAATTTGAGCAATTTTTCTTTACTGGAATTCGATTTAAAATGAAGACGGATATGATCCTAAAGGATGGTCCATAGTGGGGAGGTAAATGGCATGCATAGAGGTGGTTGTATAGAATAAATATTCTTTCATTGACCAAGTTCTGCACACTTTGGTAGCAGACAAATCAATCTGGTAATAGAAAATAGCATGTTAGGATTCAGGTAAAACCCCAGTCATTAAGACGTAAAAAGATGGTATTGCCAGTATTAAAGATCTACAAATTTCCAACTGTTAATATAAAATGATAACTGATATTAATTGATGACCCACACCAGTGTTCTTCTTATCATAGTATCAATTTGCAAGTCCCTGAAGTGACAGTGGTTTCTTAGGGAAGTAAGAACTGTCATAACGCAAATTCCTGAATGAAATAACCACTTATACAATTAATTGGCCCATAAACATCCTTCTCTGCTCAACACCACTATCCTTATACATTTTGCCAGTGTCCTACAATTCACTGATTTTCTGATGTAGTAAACATTGTTTAAATCTAATGCAAAATTGCCTTGAGAAAGATGCGAAAGACTTGAGAAAGCTGATGGAAGTGGTGTTGGTGAATTGCTTGAAGGAAATGTAATCTGGTGGCTTAGACCACAGCTGCTACCTGACTTTTGCCCTGGGAACTTAGATGTGATCTTAGAGCATCAAGAGAGGAGAGAGAAAGGGGATGTTTCTTTACTTGTTCAGGATCCTCCTAGATCCAGAAGTTAGTCATTAAAATCAAAGCATTGTCCTGTTATTGACGAACGTGGGAAAAACTAGTATTTTGGTAACCGATGTCTCCCAGCACCTAGAGCAGTGTTTCCACATAGTAGGCTCTCAAGAAATGTATGTTAAATGAACACTTAGAAAATAATTCTTTCATTAGGTTGCATTAAGATCATTCAGTTCTACTCAGATTCCACAACTTCAGATCTTGAAAAAAAATAAATTATGGTAGATAGGCACCAACTTCAATAACCATATTTTCTTCATGTTAGCCTGTAAGATAATTGTGTCCCCATTGTTGAACCACTTCCTCACACCTCAGGAAAGGAGACAGAGAAGTTTAGCCTAGCACACTGACAAAGAAGACTCTTCAAATCCTGTATGACGTCTGATTATTTGCCTAGAATTTTATGTTATGGCATCTTTATGCATATGCAAATAAACGCATGGAAAGAAGATAAACACATGCAATTTGCAGCGACATGGATGGAATTAGAGGGAATCATACTCAGTGAAATAAGCCAGAAAGAAAAAGAAAAATATCAAATGGTTTCACTTATAACAGGACTATAGGGAGGCCTGGTGGGAGAGAGACTCTCAGTGGTGGGGGGGTGGGGGGAGGGGAGGATAAGGGCACAAAATGGAAGAGAGGAGAATACAGGGGACCATGGAGATGGATCACGGGTGAATTGGTGGTGGGCTGCCCAAGGGGAATACAAAATGTAAAACACATAAATAACAATAAAAAAAAAAGACAGCTATTTTTTGAATATTGGTGTTCCATGGTAAATTTTTCAACTCCCTGGAAACTTCAACTTGGAAATATAAAATTCACTTTTGTCATTTGATGCCTTCATTTTCTCACTAACTCTATCCTACCTGCAAATAATATCCCCACAAAGGCAATCAAAACGTTTTCCTTAAATTTTACTCGTCACAATTTTGTTGTTAATGGTTGTAGAATGATTTCATTGGTTGAAGGTCCACATGCCCTTCAACTCTTTTAGCTTAACCCAAGTGCTTAGGCTCCAGACTATCAGAGTTGACTGGTGAAAATATTTAATAGCATATCCTGATATACATGAGTGCTAGCTTTGTTGTTATACTTTTTAGTGTTATCAATTCCTAGGGTGACACTGCTTCTGAACTTGGCAACTTACTATGTTTCCTGAAAGCACACAAATTGGTTTTCAGTTATTTTTTATTGAGTTAGGATTAAGCATATCCCTTCCTGTATTTTTTTCTCTCTCATATATTGCTACTTGTATTATGACATATTTTAACATTTTGCATACATTTGTACATTTTCTCTGTGTAGTATCATGTTTTTTCTGCATTGAGATCACTAAGCTACAATAGATGTCACTTGTTTCAGACTTTCCTGAGATGTTTTTATCTTCAGAATTCTTCTTAAGACAGCTATTACTTCCTTATTTCTCAGACTGTAAATAAAAGGATTTAGTAAAGGAACTACTATTGTAAACAAAATAGCAGCTGGTATGTCTCTGTCCCCTTCCTCAAGCAGATTTGGTCTAATGTACATAAAAAATAGAGAACCATAGAATAACGAAACAGACAAAAAGTGGGATGCACAGGTAGAAAAGGCTTTGGCCCTTCCTTCTTTAGATTTCATCTTGAAAATAGTAATCAGAATGTAGAGATAAGATATTACGACACTACCTATGGTAAAGACTTGAATTGAGCCTGAGAAGATAAATAGTACCAGTTCATTGATATAAGGGTCAACACAGGAAAGTCTGTATAAAGGGAGAATATCACAATAAAAGTGCTTGATGTGGTTAGATCTACAGAAAGCTAATCTAAACAGAAGCCCTACATGGATCATGGAATGCAGGTTTCCAGCTGTGTAGGCCCCGATGGTCATCTGAACACAGAGTTTCTTTGACATCATGGTGTGGTACTGCAGTGGGCTGCATATGGCCACGTAGCGATCATAGGCCATTGCTGCCAGGAGAAAGCAATCTGCAGTTTCAACAGTGCATAGAAAATAAAATTGGGCCATGCATTCATAGAAAGATATCATTCTGTTTTCAGAAAAGAAGTTCTGTAACATCTTAGGGGTAATAGCACAGGCACAGCAGGAATCCACAAGTGCGAGGTTGCCCAGGAAGATGTACATTGGTGTGTGGAGACGATGCTCTTTTGAAATCAGTATCACCAGACCAACATTCCCCACCATGGTGATTAGATAGATGATAAGGAACCCCATAAACAGAAGGGTCTTCATCTCTGGGTGATCTGTAAATCCTTCGAGGATAAACTCAGTTTTCATTGTCTGATTTCCTTCTCCCATTGCTGACTTCTCTGTTGAGAGAATAATTGTGGAGAAACAAGGTGCTAAGTAATAATATGTCCAATTCAACTCTTCGCTCTCCTCTGCCCACAAGGATGAGAACTTTGTCCATAATGCTTCCATTTGCCCTGGATTGTGGCACATGCACAGGTCTGGGGTGGAGTTGTGGGCGATCATCTCCTAAAGCTACTGCTTTTTTTTTCCCCAAAGATTTATTTATTTATTTTTGCATACAATGCTGGGGTGCAGGCCAGAGTTCTGGGACGGTGAGAGGGTTCACCAGAGACAGAGTGAGGAGCCGAACAGGAAGAAATACCAAATAAACTGCTGAGGGGAGCAGCGGGTGAGGCAGGACAGGTCTGCCGTGCCTTGTGGGAATCTCCCTGGCCTGGCATCCAACTAGCTCCTGGCCTGGCATCCAACTAGCTCCCTGGCCTGGCATCCAACTAGCTCCTGGCCTGGCATCCAACTAGCTCCTGGCCTGGCATCCAACTAGCCCCTGGCCTGGCATCCAACTAGCTCCCTGGCCTGGCATCCAACTAGCTCCCTGGCCTGGCATCCAACTAGCAGCCGCCAACTCCATAGCGCTGTGCTTAACCCGTTGTGCCACTAGGGAGGCCCAT
Source organism: Scalopus aquaticus (assembly GCA_004024925.1). Classification (NCBI taxonomy): domain Eukaryota; kingdom Metazoa; phylum Chordata; class Mammalia; order Eulipotyphla; family Talpidae; genus Scalopus; species Scalopus aquaticus. The sequence goes on from PVIJ01003472.1 coordinate 128,004, forward strand.
AAAGCTCCTGCTTTTTTCACTGAGTTTTTCAACACTTTCCCTGTAAATTTCAAGAAAACATCAGATTGGATGTACAAAAATAATTTTTGACACCCTGAGAGGAATAGCTATCCAGAAAGCTCTCTTTATAAAGGGTTAATTAAATCAGATTTGCAGCTTTTCTACTCTGGTATTAGTGTTCCCACGCAATTTTAATGACTCTATGTACTGATTAACAGTGTTGGTTAAAAGACTATTTTTGTATATTCAATTTCATAGCAGCATGATTCACTGTAATCAAAAGGTAGAAACAACCCAAATTTCTATCAGTCATTGACGGTATTTAAAATACGGTATATACAAACACACAATGTAACATTACTCAGCTTTAAAAAGGAATGAAATTTTGAGACATGTTAAGCCATGGATGAACCTTAAAAGCATTATGCCAAGTGAATACATGATATACAAAAGGACAAATACTGTATGTTTTCATTTCATAGAGGTAGAAAGTAGAATTGTAGATTTCAGGGAGAGTTAGGGGATGATGAGTTAGTGTCTAATGGTAGGTACAGAGTTTCAGTTTGGGAAGATGAAAAAGATGTGGAGATGGGTGGTAATGATGTTTCCACATCATAAAGGAACTTAAAATCAAGAGCTGTATAGACAAAGAGTTATAAATTATTGGGCAATGTTTATTTCAGTGTTACTTTGTTTATTTTAGTTAATTCAAGAATGATGTATTCGTGGACCTGGTGATTACTGTATGCCTTCTCTGTGTTACATATTTTTGTAAAGATCAGCTTACCTTCCTAGTCGTTTCTAGATTGATAGTGTGCTGGATATTCATTGGTTATAACTACACTGATATTCTAGGAACAAAAAGAAAACACTTTGGAGAGATGTAGGAAGATGTTTTCCTGAAACTGGTTCTGAGTTTAAACCTCAGCGTATTTGGGGGCTGATAACTTTAGGAACAATATCTTTAAATGAACTTTGAAAGCCATTCAATTTTAATTGTTATTTTTTCATTACCTGTCTTACCCTTGGGAAAATGAAGTCTAAAAAATAGAAAGTTGACATCTATGTGAACATAGTGTAGTTCTATATTTCATTATATGCCTTACTTTGCCACTTGAAGTCATGTAACATAGTAGCTTCCCTTTAGTTCTCCCAGTTCATCATAATTGATAGACACAAATATGTTTTACATTGATATTCTATAATTTTTATTATCAAAAGAGAAACGAGAAAGTTCCCTAAAATTTTATCAGAGTTTAGAATGATTTGAAAATGTGTTCTGTCCACATGTAATTTGTTTAAAACATAGAAAAATTGCTACATAAACATTTCAAGCACTATGTCAATATAGAGGGTAATAATCCATTTCATCTGTTAAATGGCAAATTATATGACAAACTACATTAATCAAAGAAGTTTTTAGACCTTAATAATGGTTTGTGTTGTTTTGTAAATCTGTCCCTTTTGTTATTTAGTTTAGGCTTTTCTTGAATTCAGAGAAGATATAAAAGAATCATAGTCATTTGTCTGCATTGCAGCAGAAAATTTCCCTACCAGAAATTTGTTGCCATATCAGAACACTTGGTCTGCATCATCATAGAAATGGGTCCTCACCTGATGTAATCATATTGATCTAGAGCAATATGAGAGCACAGATATTTTTCTGCTATGTCCTTTGCTAAATCCTTACACAATAAACCTTAGGTTAAATCAAAGACTTTAAAGATCTAAAAAATTGAAAAAAACAATTATAAACAAGATCTTTAAAGAACTTAAAATTAATTGTTTCTGGAGAATGATATTCCTTGCAAAAGAATAGCTTTAAATACTCTCTCAGCTCCATTCTCTGAAAAGAGTTTTATAAAGGCTATTTGGTTACCTTGTGATGATTTTTAAAGTAGATCCACAAAAAGACTCTGTCCTCTTGATTGTGTAGGAGAGTATGTCTATCAACAGATCAATGATGATATTTATGCCATTGGTAGAGAATGGTTCCCATACATTTAATAATTCTCATGGGATTTCCTTGGCTTTGGCATCAAAGTATAGCCTGTGAGACCTCATCTCCTAGACATTACAAACATACTAAATTGGAATAATTAAATGTATCCTTTGAGACCTAGAGAGTAACACAGACGCCTATTTCAAAACAAATTTTAAGAGCCTTGTTTTGATATTTTTGTTCATTTGAGTTCAAATCATTTATTTTTATCATCAGTCTTATTCCTCTCAATATGATTACAACCCCACTAAATATCAGGATTGTGCATAGTTCAGAAATGTACCCTGAGGACACAGCAATGGACATAGCAGAAAAATATCTGTGCTCTCATATTTCAATCCCAGAGCAATATGATTAATCAGGTGAGGACCCATTTCTATGATAATGCAGGACCAAGTGTTCTGATATGGCAACAAATTTATGATATGGAAATTTTCTGCTGTAATGGGAACTAGTTAATATTTGTTGGGGAAAGTTTCTAACAAAGGAATTGCAAAAGCCTGATGAATATTATGCCTACCTCACCTCTTACACATGAAAAGAAACTATGTGGGACTGGTGAAAGATTCAGTCAATGAAGATGATCAGGTAGCTCATTTCTTGTTATTCTAATCTTATAAAGATAAGAAGAATTGTATGCTTAACTTTAAAATTTTGAAATCTTTATTTTTTGTACCAAAACAGCTGCCTTTATTGTACCTTTCATATCTATTCATATGTTCAATAAATACCTTATAGTACCTCTTATGTGACATAACAATGACAGATTCCATTCTCATAGAACTTACTTTTAGTAAAGGAGGTGGGGAAGCAGATAGAAATAAATATATACATAAATAAGAAAAATTGGAAAGTTTAATAAAGTATGCTGTGAGCATAAAATGGGGTGATTCGGTAAAGAATGACTGGATGATACTACAGATAAGATGGTTGGAAAGGGCGATAGGAAAAGGTAAGTGGTCTGTTGAGATGTGAGTGGCCAGAAGTCAGCCATGGCAGTCTGGGGAATAGCATGTTAGGTACAGAAAGGAGCTGTTGAAAATTCCACGAGGCAGAAAGGGCCATTGCATCCTGAGGAACCCATAGGCATGCAAGTGACTACTGATAGATTGAAGAGTTGGTTTAGTAACTCAGGCTGTGGAGTTACATTTTGTTTTCAGTGGAAGGGAAGACTTGGAAAGAGTGTATTAGTTTCTGGACATGTCTATAACGAATTGCCAAAAATTCAGCACCTTCAAACAATACAAATTCATTCTTTCACAGTTCTAGAGGTTATACGGGATAATCTGTTTCCTTATGTTTCCCACCTTATAGAAGTTGCTGACAATTCTTGGTTCTACCGTCTTCCATTCAAAGCCAGAAATGGCAGTTTAGTCTTTCTCATATTACATCACTCTAAATCTGATACTTTTTAAAAAAAATATTTATTTTTATTGTTATTTATATCTTTTACATTTTGTATTCCCCTTGGGTAACCCACCACCAATTCACCTGTGATCCATCTGCGTGGTCCCTTGTGTCCTTTTCTACTCCATTTTGTGCCCTTATCATCCCCCTCTCCCCCGCCCCGCTGAGTGTCTCTCTCCTATTTGGTTTCCCTATAGTCCTGTTATAAGTGAAACCATTTGATATTTTTCTTTTTCTTTCTGGCTTATTTCGCTGAGTATGATCCCCTCTAATTCTGTCCATGTCGCTGCAAATTGCATATGTTTATCTTCTTTGACATCTTCTTGGTCTGATACTTTTGCTTCTGTTCCAACATTTAAAAAATTGCATAGGGCCCATGTGGATAATTCAGGACTACTTAGTTCCCCTTTGTTATGAAACATCATATAGCCACAACTTCTGAGCATTTGGATGAGGACATCTTTGGGATGCCATCATCCTGCCTCCTAAAGGAGAGGCGTTGTTCTTCTTTTAGTTGGGTAGATGGAATTGTCTATTTACATTTTAAAATGAAATTATCAGGTTTACAGAAAATGGATCATGAAGAGTAAGGGTGGCAACAGGGAGACCAGCTTGAAGGCTGTTGCTGTTCAGAATTAAGATGATAGCTGTTTACAAGGAGAAATGTAGAGCATTTGGGTTATGTTTTAGAGGACAGGTCAGTAGGATTTGCTGATGGTTTGATTTTGAGAGGTCAGTGTGAGGGGGTACGGGAGCTAGTAAGAAAAATGCTAGGATTTTTGCCTAGAACGTCTGAGGGGACAGTAGTGGCATTTATCGAGTTGAAAGATACTGGAGGAGGGGTGCTTTCCTGGGGGTGATTTGAGATAAAAATTTGAATTATAGTTTATTCATATTATGTTTGAATTTCTCATTACTTTTTTTTTTAAGATTTATTTATTTATGCATACACGCTGGGGTATAGGCCAGATGCGTGGGACAGCGAAAGGGTTCAACAGAGACTGAGTGGGGAGCAGAACAGATAGATTGATGGAAATACACTGCTGAGGGAAGCTGCGGGTGTGACAGGAGAGGTCTGCTGCATCATCTGGGAATCTCCCCAGCCAGGTGTCGAACTCACGTCACCGCTGCTGACAGCTCCACAGCGCAGCACTTAACCGCTGCACCACCAGGGAGGCCCTCATTACTTTTCTAAGTGGAGGTGTCAGACAGACTATTGAATATAAAAGACAACACAGGGATTTGGAGCCATCAGCATATAGATTTAACAATCTAGGAACTGAAGCATCATCTGGCAAGAGTGAGAGGGTGCGTTCTGGAATCTTGGTTTTAGACTGGACCAGCTTATCTAGAATACAAAGTGCCTAGAGGCAGTTGAATGCAGTAGTTTATAAGCTATAGGCATATCATACAAAGGGTGATACCACAATGTCAAATCTAAGTACTTGAATTTTATTTTGTAGTTGGTACTGAATCAATTTGTCAAGGAGTAGCTTTTTCAAATATGATTTTCAGTAAAACAATGCTGTATGTGACTCATTGCTTTTATTTGGTATTTAATTTTTTTCTTGTGTATATGGCATAGATGATAAATTAGCCTAAATGGGCAACAAATGATTGCATGCATCTTAAGTACCATGTAAGATGAAAGCTGTGGAGTAAAGATGACTTTAAGATTTTTACAAAAAATTATCCAAGAAAACGAAAAGACCTCTGTTGCATCAGCAATACCGTACTAATAAAAAAAAAGTGGGAGCGCTGCCGCAGGGTGTAGGATGCAGGATGCTGCTAAAGAGCAAGGTCCTGTACTTTTTATTGGTAGGCGAACAAAGAGAAAAGGGTAGGTCGAAGTGGAAATATGATTTTGTTATTAGGGCTTTAGGGAGGGTGAGTCCGCAGATCATGCAATAATAATCCTGACCCACACCCATGGTTCCAATCTTATTAACAGGGCGTTTTGCTGATCAGTCTCTGGGATGCAAAGTACATCAGTCAATGGCCCCTCTGGCATTCCCAATCATACCTGGAGATGTATACCTATCGCTCCCCGATGATCCAGCATCCTGCTCTTGTTTACCTTGAAAGGCTTGTGTAGGGTCTCCTATGCTACATTTAGCAGACCCACAGAGCTCAAATTTAATGTGATCAAAGTTTGTTTCCTTTTTGTGGTTATGTTTGGCTCAGTGATCAAGAGTTGATGGTGCTTATTAAAATGCCAAGCATAGTGCTAGTAAATAGTGGTTATTCAAAGCAGTATAAACCCAAATCCTGTTTGCTATGGCTTCTCAATATATTGGGGAGGCAGTCATATAAATAAATAATTAGAAAGCAAATAGAATCTACAGTATAATCATGCAGAGAACTATTGAGAACAGATTGGAATGACTTTATTTGTATTATCATAACAAACTTTCTGTAAGGAAACTGTCTTTTATGTATAAAGCAACAATTATATTTAAAGTAAAGGACACATTTCCATGAGAGAGGAGCAAATCTCCACAGTCTGCAACCTATTCCAAGAAAATAATACTCTCCTTGGAGAGTCGTTGCAATTCGTGCCAACATCATGGTGACCACAGGAAGGCATTAGTGATCCCATTGAGTCCAGTCCTAATGATTCTTGCCCCCATGATTTTTTTTCCCCAAAGATTCATTCACCCATGCATACAATGCTGGGGTACAGGCCAGAGGCGTGGGGTGGTGAGAGGGCTCACCAAAGACAGAGCGGGGAGCAGAACAGGCAGAGTGATGGGAACACACTGCTGAGGGGAGCAGCGGGCGAGACAGGAGAGGTCTGCCCCGCCATGTGGGAATCTCCCCAGCTGGGCGTCGAGCTTGTGTTGCTGCTGCTATCAGCTCCATAGCGTAGCACTGAACTGCTGCGCCACCAGGGAGGCCTTGCCCCCATGATTATTAATGGTTAAGGAAGGTCATTTGTACTTTCTTCTAACCTTGGAGATTACTACTGGAAACTCAGTGTAATTTTCAGCTGGAAGAACAATTCCCAACCCTTTCTCCCCACTGAGAAAGCAAGTCAGAAGATGACACTGACCCTGTAACATGGTCTCATGGGCTTCCCAGATAATCAGCAATTGTCCATTGGCTAGCTGTGGTTCTTCTCCATTGTCACCCATTCAAGATCGTATATCATAATGTAAAGGGGCGAGGAAGGTGTTATTGAGATAATCTGAAATCTACTCCATGTACATAAAAATGTAAATCATATTGAAGGATGGTACTGTATTTTAAAGAAACACATTAATTGTGATGTATGTCATAAGTAATCTTGAAGTTCAGGGTGTTGAAATGGTG